>ARYC01005616.1:0-14865 GCA_000711775.1 Oxytricha trifallax | reverse complement strand
TATTCTTTCAATACTCTAATCAGAGTGAAGAGAGTGATCGAGTGAATAGTGGCATTTATAATTATAATTTATACTTTATTCATTTGAATGATTAAGTGCAGTGGGCTATAACAGTAACATGAAGCTCCTTCACGCTGATGAAGCTGTACTCACTTTCAAACCTTTATAAATAATTCATGGAACAAAAAGAAATATGATGATATTAAAGTCTTTGAATTTCAGCTGGTATTAACAAAGATTGGGGCTTAGAAAGTTATGTGAGTCATCCTGGCTAAATTAAGCTAGAGTAGTTCATAGTGTTCTTACATAAGCTAAAATATAAGTACAGCAATCAAGAGATCATCCTGTTTGCTGATAATTTCTCTGTTTATAAGACGAAGGAGTCAAAGAATGCTTAGAATATTATACAGAAGAATTCATGGAGAGAAATGAAAAGGATAGCAGAGTTGATAATAGTCAGATGCCACTAGGTTCCTGAGGTATATCAAAGATAAGTATTTAAATTCGTTTGAAATAAAGCGATTTATATTCATTGAACACTTAATAAATTAATAAATCATGCTTTTTCTCTACTAACTCAAATAAGATCCCAACTATACCCTAAAAATCAAATTATTAAAACATTAAAATAAGGGTTGTGGGGTTTTGAATATAAATAATTAATTTTAATCTTTAATAAGTTTTAAAAATATTTTCAATTTTTAAAAGTATGATTTGTGCCATTTCTTAAACACTCAAAATAGTAGAAATAAAAATAATAATTGGTTTATATAATATTTTAACATTTTATTCTGTATATTTAAACTCAAAATCATATTAATAATACTCATATTTCTGAAAACTTAATTATGCATTTAATTTATTCTTTAAATTATAAAAATATTAATTGCTTAAAATGATTATTTTTTATTTTACATATTTTGTCAATTACTTATAAGTCTAAAGATCTATAAAATAAAGATAATTTATTAATATTATTAATTGACTATTAAGAGAAATTTTACATAATCTAATCTGATTGGAGATTTATTTAATTAGATACTATAATCTAAATTATAAATCAAATATATGAATTATTGAATTCTTGTACTTTAATCAAAATAAGATTATCATGAAAGATAACGAGATTATTTTGTTGAAGTATTTTAATTAATTAATTAATTTAATAATTTATTAAATTTTGTTATTTTTTTTCCAAGGAAACTCCTCAACTTCCCTCTGAATGGCGACATGTCTCAATAAAAAAATAAAATATTTATTATTAAGGTGGACCTGATGTGCATTGCTTAGAGACCAACAGTACAACGCAAAGTTTGTAAACCTTCTAAAAGGAAGACTTTTGCTACAACCCTCGTTATTGTATCTCAAATTGATAAGATATTTAATTCTATCATAAATAAAATTGAAGAATTTTTTTTTCAAAAAGTTGAGTCGTTTCTTTTTTTTATATCGTTTAAGTTCTAAAAATAATCAGATGAAGTCTTTTTGAGTTTACTAAATTTTTGGGGTGCTCACATTCAAACTTCAAACCCTTTTATTATGTGTTTTAATGATTTGATTTTTAGAGTATAGTGTGAGTATCATTAGAGGAAAAAAATTAGGCCACATGCAATATGAAAAATAGAAAAAGATCGATAATTAGGATTTATTATTAATGAAAAATATTTTTATTTGCTGTTGCAGCTTAAATGTGGTACGAATATGAATGTGAACTAATGCATACTTGTGCTTTATTATGCAGCTTTGGCAATACTATTACTCTAGAGTGTATCAACGTTAGATATAACTGCCTGCTAGCTATTTAGGATTTCAATGCTGGCTCTTCGAAATATCCTACATGAAATATAAGTTCTTTGGGTATCAATTGACTTCCTCTGCGATACTAATATTTTAAAGTATTGGACACTGTTTCCATTATTTTAGTGAGCTATGATGTCTTATCGTAAATTTACAGACATGAGTATCTCTCCTTATACAATAGCAAATATTTAAATACGAAATGGTATTCTTTCAATACTCTAATCAGAGTGAAGAGAGTGATCGAGTGAATAGTGGCATTTATAATTATAATTTATACTTTATTCATTTGAATGATTAAGTGCAGTGGGCTATAACAGTAACATGAAGCTCCTTCACGCTGATGAAGCTGTACTCACTTTCAAACCTTTATAAATAATTCATGGAACAAAAAGAAATATGATGATATTAAAGTCTTTGAATTTCAGCTGGTATTAACAAAGATTGGGGCTTAGAAAGTTATGTGAGTCATCCTGGCTAAATTAAGCTAGAGTAGTTCATAGTGTTCTTACATAAGCTAAAATATAAGTACAGCAATCAAGAGATCATCCTGTTTGCTGATAATTTCTCTGTTTATAAGACGAAGGAGTCAAAGAATGCTTAGAATATTATACAGAAGAATTCATGGAGAGAAATGAAAAGGATAGCAGAGTTGATAATAGTCAGATGCCACTAGGTTCCTGAGGTATATCAAAGATAAGTATTTAAATTCGTTTGAAATAAAGCGATTTATATTCATTGAACACTTAATAAAATTAATAAATCATGCTTTTTCTCTACTAACTCAAATAAGATCCCAACTATACCCTAAAAATCAAATTATTAAAACATTAAAATAAGGGTTGTGGGGTTTTGAATATAAATAATTAATTTTAATCTTTAATAAGTTTTAAAAATATTTTCAATTTTTAAAAGTATGATTTGTGCCATTTCTTAAACACTCAAAATAGTAGAAATAAAAATAATAATTGGTTTATATAATATTTTAACATTTTATTCTGTATATTTAAATTCAAAATCATATTAATAATACTCAAATTTCTGAAAACTTAATTATGCATTTAATTTATTCATTAAATTATAAAAATATTAATTGCTTAAAATGATTATTTTTTATTTTACATATTTTGTCAATTACTTATAAGTCTAAAGATCTATAAAATAAAGATAATTTATTAATATTATTAATTGACTATTAAGAGAAATTTTACATAATCTAATCTGATTTGAGATTTATTTAATTAGATACTATAATCTAAATTATAAATCAAATATATGAATTATTGAATTCTTGTACTTTAATCAAAATAAGATTATCATAAAAGATAACGAGATTATTTTGTTGAAGTATTTTAATTAATTTAATAATTTATTAAATTTTGTTATTTTTTTTCCAAGGAAACTCCTCAACTTCCCTCTGAATGGCGACATGTCTCAATAAAAAAATAAAATATTTATTATTAAGGTGGACCTGATGTGCATTGCTTAGAGACCAACAGTACAACGCAAAGTTTGTAAACCTTCTAAAAGGAAGACTTTTGCTACAACCCTCGTTATTGTATCTCAAATTGATAAGATATTTAATTCTATCATAAATAAAATTGAAGAATTTTTTTTTCAAAAAGTTGAGTCGTTTCTTTTTTTTATATCGTTTAAGTTCTAAAAATAATCAGATGAAGTCTTTTTGAGTTTACTAAATTTTTGGGGTGCTCACATTCAAACTTCAAACCCTTTTATTATGTGTTTTAATGATTTGATTTTTAGAGTATAGTGTGAGTATCATTAGAGGAAAAAAATTAGGCCACATGCAATATGAAAAATAGAAAAAGAGCGATAATTAGGATTTATTATTAATGAAAAATATTTTTATTTGCTGTTGCAGCTTAAATGTGGTACGAATATGAATGTGAACTAATGCATACTTGTGCTTTATTATGCAGCTTTGGCAATACTATTACTCTAGAGTGTATCAACTGTTAGATATAACTGCCTGCTAGCTATTTAGGATTTCAATGCTGGCTCTTCGAAATATCCTACATGAAATATAAGTTCTTTGGGTATCAATTGACTTCCTCTGCGATACTAATATTTTAAAGTATTGGACACTGTTTCCCATTATTTTAGTGAGCTATGATGTCTTATCGTAAATTTACAGACATGAGTATCTCTCCTTATACAATAGCAAATATTTAAATACGAAATGGTATTCTTTCAATACTCTAATCAGAGTGAAGAGAGTGATCGAGTGAATAGTGGCATTTATAATTATAATTTATACTTTATTCATTTGAATGATTAAGTGCAGTGGGCTATAACAGTAACATGAAGCTCCTTCACGCTGATGAAGCTGTACTCACTTTCAAACCTTGATAAATAATTCATGGAACAAAAAGAAATATGATGATATTAAAGTCTTTGAATTTCAGCTGGTATTAACAAAGATTGGGGCTTAGAAAGTTATGTGAGTCATCCTGGCTAAATTAAGCTAGAGTAGTTCATAGTGTTCTTACATAAGCTAAAATATAAGTACAGCAATCAAGAGATCATCCTGTTTGCTGATAATTTCTCTGTTTATAAGACGAAGGAGTCAAAGAATGCTTAGAATATTATACAGAAGAATTCATGCAGAGAAATGAAAAGGATAGCAGAACTGATAATAGTCAGATGCCACTAGGTTCCTGAGGTATATCAAAGATAAGTATTTAAATTCGTTTGAAATAAAGCGATTTATATTCATTGAACACTTAATAAAATTAATAAATCATGCTTTTTCTCTACTAACTCAAATAAGATCCCAACTATACCCTAAAAATCAAATTATTAAAACATTAAAATAAGGGTTGTGGGGTTTTGAATATAAATAATTAATTTTAATCCTTAATAAGTTTAAAAAATATTTTCAATTTTTAAAAGTATGATTTGTGCCATTTCTTAAACACTCAAAATAGTAGAAATAAAAATAATAATTGGTTTATATAATATTTTAACATTTTATTCTGTATATTTAAATTCAAAATCATATTAATAATACTCAAATTTCTGAAAACTTAATTATGCATTTAATTTATTCTTTAAAATTATAAAAATATTAATTGCTTAAAATGATTATTTTTTATTTTACATATTTTGTCAATTACTTATAAGTCTAAAGATCTATAAAATAAAGATAATTTATTAATATTATTAATTGACTATTAAGAGAAATTTTACATAATCTAATCTGATTGGAGATTTATTTAATTAGATACTATAATCTAAATTATAAATCAAATATATGAATTATTGAATTCTTGTACTTTAATCAAAATAAGATTATCATGAAAGATAACGAGATTATTTTGTTGAAGTATTTTAATTAATTAATTAATTTAATAATTTATTAAATTTTGTTATTTTTTTTCCAAGGAAACTCCTCAACTTCCCTCTGAATGGCGACATGTCTCAATAAAAAAATAAAATATTTATTATTAAGGTGGACCTGATGTGCATTGCTTAGAGACCAACAGTACAACGCAAAGTTTGTAAACCTTCTAAAAGGAAGACTTTTGCTACAACCCTCGTTATTGTATCTCAAATTGATAAGATATTTAATTCTATCATAAATAAAATTGAAGAATTTTTTTTTCAAAAAGTTGAGTCGTTTCTTTTTTTTATATCGTTTAAGTTCTAAAAATAATCAGATGAAGTCTTTTTGAGTTTACTAAATTTTTGGGGTGCTCACATTCAAACTTCAAACCCTTTTATTATGTGTTTTAATGATTTGATTTTTAGAGTATAGTGTGAGTATCATTAGAGGAAAAAAATTAGGCCACATGCAATATGAAAAATAGAAAAAGAGCGATAATTAGGATTTATTATTAATGAAAAATATTTTTATTTGCTGTTGCAGCTTAAATGTGGTACGAATGATTAGATTGTGAATACTGAATTGCAAAACTTAGTGCTTTATCTATGTGCCAGCTATGGCCAATTATATTAACTTCTTAGAGTGTTATCAACTGTTAGATATAACTGTTTATTTCTCTGTCTAAGTGCTATTTAGAAATATCTCTCTATATATATTATTATCCTTACAATGAAAGTATAATGTATCTTGGGTAATGTGACAAATGACTTCCTCTGCGATACTAATATTTTAAAGTATTGGACACTGTTTCCATTATTTTAGTGAGCTATGATGTCTTATCGTAAATTTACAGACATGAGTATCTCTCCTTATACAATAGCAAATATTTAAATACGAAATGGTATTCTTTCAATACTCTAATCAGAGTGAAGAGAGTGATCGAGTGAATAGTGGCATTTATAATTATAATTTATACTTTATTCATTTGAATGATTAAGTGCAGTGGGCTATGAAGCTCCTTCACGCTGATGAAGCTGTACTCACTTTCAAACCTTGATAAATAATTCATGGAACAAAAAGAAATATGATGATATTAAAGTCTTTGAATTTCAGCTGGTATTAACAAAGATTGGGGCTTAGAAAGTTATGTGAGTCATCCTGGCTAAATTAAGCTAGAGTAGTTCATAGTGTTCTTACATAAGCTAAAATATAAGTACAGCAATCAAGAGATCATCCTGTTTGCTGATAATTTCTCTGTTTATAAGACGAAGGAGTCAAAGAATGCTTAGAATATTATACAGAAGAATTCATGCAGAGAAATGAAAAGGATAGCAGAACTGATAATAGTCAGATGCCACTAGGTTCCTGAGGTATATCAAAGATAAGTATTTAAATTCGTTTGAAATAAAGCGATTTATATTCATTGAACACTTAATAAAATTAATAAATCATGCTTTTTCTCTACTAACTCAAATAAGATCCCAACTATACCCTAAAAATCAAATTATTAAAACATTAAAATAAGGGTTGTGGGGTTTTGAATATAAATAATTAATTTTAATCTTTAATAAGTTTTAAAAATATTTTCAATTTTTAAAAGTATGATTTGTGCCATTTCTTAAACACTCAAAATAGTAGAAATAAAAATAATAATTGGTTTATATAATATTTTAACATTTTATTCTGTATATTTAAATTCAAAATCATATTAATAATACTCAAATTTCTGAAAACTTAATTATGCATTTAATTTATTCATTAAATTATAAAAATATTAATTGCTTAAAATGATTATTTTTTATTTTACATATTTTGTCAATTACTTATAAGTCTAAAGATCTATAAAATAAAGATAATTTATTAATATTATTAATTGACTATTAAGAGAAATTTTACATAATCTAATCTGATTTGAGATTTATTTAATTAGATACTATAATCTAAATTATAAATCAAATATATGAATTATTGAATTCTTGTACTTTAATCAAAATAAGATTATCATGAAAGATAACGAGATTATTTTGTTGAAGTATTTTAATTAATTAATTAATTTAATAATTTATTAAATTTTGTTATTTTTTTTCCAAGGAAACTCCTCAACTTCCCTCTGAATGGCGACATGTCTCAATAAAAAAATAAAATATTTATTATTAAGGTGGACCTGATGTGCATTGCTTAGAGACCAACAGTACAACGCAAAGTTTGTAAACCTTCTAAAAGGAAGACTTTTGCTACAACCCTCGTTATTGTATCTCAAATTGATAAGATATTTAATTCTATCATAAATAAAATTGAAGAATTTTTTTTTCAAAAAGTTGAGTCGTTTCTTTTTTTTATATCGTTTAAGTTCTAAAAATAATCAGATGAAGTCTTTTTGAGTTTACTAAATTTTTGGGGTGCTCACATTCAAACTTCAAACCCTTTTATTATGTGTTTTAATGATTTGATTTTTAGAGTATAGTGTGAGTATCATTAGAGGAAAAAAATTAGGCCATTTGCAATATGAAAAATAGAAAAAGAGCGATAATTAGGATTTATTATTAATGAAAAATATTTTTATTTGCTGTTGCAGCTTAAATGTGGTACGAATATGAATGTGAACTAATGCATACTTGTGCTTTATTATGCAGCTTTGGCAATACTATTACTCTAGAGTGTATCAACTGTTAGATATAACTGCCTGCTAGCTATTTAGGATTTCAATGCTGGCTCTTCGAAATATCCTACATGAAATATAAGTTCTTTGGGTATCAAATGACTTCCTCTGCGATACTAATATTTTAAAGTATTGGACACTGTTTCCATTATTTTAGTGAGCTATGATGTCTTATCGTAAATTTACAGACATGAGTATCTCTCCTTATACAATAGCAAATATTTAAATACGAAATGGTATTCTTTCAATACTCTAATCAGAGTGAAGAGAGTGATCGAGTGAATAGTGGCATTTATAATTATAATTTATACTTTATTCATTTGAATGATTAAGTGCAGTGGGCTATAACAGTAACATGAAGCTCCTTCACGCTGATGAAGCTGTACTCACTTTCAAACCTTTATAAATAATTCATGGAACAAAAAGAAATATGATGATATTAAAGTCTTTGAATTTCAGCTGGTATTAACAAAGATTGGGGCTTAGAAAGTTATGTGAGTCATCCTGGCTAAATTAAGCTAGAGTAGTTCATAGTGTTCTTACATAAGCTAAAATATAAGTACAGCAATCAAGAGATCATCCTGTTTGCTGATAATTTCTCTGTTTATAAGACGAAGGAGTCAAAGAATGCTTAGAATATTATACAGAAGAATTCATGGAGAGAAATGAAAAGGATAGCAGAACTGATAATAGTCAGATGCCACTAGGTTCCTGAGGTATATCAAAGATAAGTATTTAAATTCGTTTGAAATAAAGCGATTTATATTCATTGAACACTTAATAAAATTAATAAATCATGCTTTTTCTCTACTAACTCAAATAAGATCCCAACTATACCCTAAAAATCAAATTATTAAAACATTAAAATAAGGGTTGTGGGGTTTTGAATATAAATAATTAATTTTAATCCTTAATAAGTTTAAAAAATATTTTCAATTTTTAAAAGTATGATTTGTGCCATTTCTTAAACACTCAAAATAGTAGAAATAAAAATAATAATTGGTTTATATAATATTTTAACATTTTATTCTGTATATTTAAATTCAAAATCATATTAATAATACTCAAATTTCTGAAAACTTAATTATGCATTTAATTTATTCTTAAATTATAAAAATATTAATTGCTTAAAATGATTATTTTTTATTTTACATATTTTGTCAATTACTTATAAGTCTAAAGATCTATAAAATAAAGATAATTTATTAATATTATTAATTGACTATTAAGAGAAATTTTACATAATCTAATCTGATTGGAGATTTATTTAATTAGATACTATAATCTAAATTATAAATCAAATATATGAATTATTGAATTCTTGTACTTTAATCAAAATAAGATTATCATGAAAGATAACGAGATTATTTTGTTGAAGTATTTTAATTAATTAATTAATTTAATAATTTATTAAATTTTGTTATTTTTTTTCCAAGGAAACTCCTCAACTTCCCTCTGAATGGCGACATGTCTCAATAAAAAAATAAAATATTTATTATTAAGGTGGACCTGATGTGCATTGCTTAGAGACCAACAGTACAACGCAAAGTTTGTAAACCTTCTAAAAGGAAGACTTTTGCTACAACCCTCGTTATTGTATCTCAAATTGATAAGATATTTAATTCTATCATAAATAAAATTGAAGAATTTTTTTTTCAAAAAGTTGAGTCGTTTCTTTTTTTTATATCGTTTAAGTTCTAAAAATAATCAGATGAAGTCTTTGAGTTTACTAAATTTTTGGGGTGCTCACATTCAAACTTCAAACCCTTTTATTATGTGTTTTAATGATTTGATTTTTAGAGTATAGTGTGAGTATCATTAGAGGAAAAAAATTAGGCCATTTGCAATATGAAAAATAGAAAAAGAGCGATAATTAGGATTTATTATTAATGAAAAATATTTTTATTTGCTGTTGCAGCTTAAATGTGGTACGAATATGAATGTGAACTAATGCATACTTGTGCTTTATTATGCAGCTTTGGCAATACTATTACTCTAGAGTGTATCAACTGTTAGATATAACTGCCTGCTAGCTATTTAGGATTTCAATGCTGGCTCTTCGAAATATCCTACATGAAATATAAGTTCTTTGGGTATCAAATGACTTCCTCTGCGATACTAATATTTTAAAGTATTGGACACTGTTTCCATTATTTTAGTGAGCTATGATGTCTTATCGTAAATTTACAGACATGAGTATCTCTCCTTATACAATAGCAAATATTTAAATACGAAATGGTATTCTTTCAATACTCTAATCAGAGTGAAGAGAGTGATCGAGTGAATAGTGGCATTTATAATTATAATTTATACTTTATTCATTTGAATGATTAAGTGCAGTGGGCTATAACAGTAACATGAAGCTCCTTCACGCTGATGAAGCTGTACTCACTTTCAAACCTTGATAAATAATTCATGGAACAAAAAGAAATATGATGATATTAAAGTCTTTGAATTTCAGCTGGTATTAACAAAGATTGGGGCTTAGAAAGTTATGTGAGTCATCCTGGCTAAATTAAGCTAGAGTAGTTCATAGTGTTCTTACATAAGCTAAAATATAAGTACAGCAATCAAGAGATCATCCTGTTTGCTATAATTTCTCTGTTTATAAGACGAAGGAGTCAAAGAATGCTTAGAATATTATACAGAAGAATTCATGCAGAGAAATGAAAAGGATAGCAGAACTGATAATAGTCAGATGCCACTAGGTTCCTGAGGTATATCAAAGATAAGTATTTAAATTCGTTTGAAATAAAGCGATTTATATTCATTGAACACTTAATAAAATTAATAAATCATGCTTTTTCTCTACTAACTCAAATAAGATCCCAACTATACCCTAAAAATCAAATTATTAAAACATTAAAATAAGGGTTGTGGGGTTTTGAATATAAATAATTAATTTTAATCTTTAATAAGTTTTAAAAATATTTTCAATTTTTAAAAGTATGATTTGTGCCATTTCTTAAACACTCAAAATAGTAGAAATAAAAATAATAATTGGTTTATATAATATAACATTTTATTCTGTATATTTAAATTCAAAATCATATTAATAATACTCATATTTCTGAAAACTTAATTATGCATTTAATTTATTCTTTAAATTATAAAAATATTAATTGCTTAAAATGATTATTTTTTATTTTACATATTTTGTCAATTACTTATAAGTCTAAAGATCTATAAAATAAAGATAATTTATTAATATTATTAATTGACTATTAAGAGAAATTTTACATAATCTAATCTGATTGGAGATTTATTTAATTAGATACTATAATCTAAATTATAAATCAAATATATGAATTATTGAATTCTTGTACTTTAATCAAAATAAGATTATCATGAAAGATAACGAGATTATTTTGTTGAAGTATTTTAATTAATTAATTAATTTAATAATTTATTAAATTTTGTTATTTTTTTTCCAAGGAAACTCCTCAATTTCCCTCTGAATGGCGACATGTCTCAATAAAAAAATAAAATATTTATTATTAAGGTGGACCTGATGTGCATTGCTTAGAGACCAACAGTACAACGCAAAGTTTGTAAACCTTCTAAAAGGAAGACTTTTGCTACAACCCTCGTTATTGTATCTCAAATTGATAAGATATTTAATTCTATCATAAATAAAATTGAAGAATTTTTTTTTCAAAAAGTTGAGTCGTTTCTTTTTTTTATATCGTTTAAGTTCTAAAAATAATCAGATGAAGTCTTTTTGAGTTTACTAAATTTTTGGGGTGCTCACATTCAAACTTTAAAACCCTAAAATTCAATATTAAATTGTTAAAATTAAATTGATAAATTCATTTGTTTTTTTTATTTTTTATGATAATTTATTTATTATAAAAATACTTATAATTATACTTCTTACTTTTTAAAATTTATTTATCAGACTTTATGATTCTTTTTTTTTCTTAATTTTGATATAAGTTTCCATTATTTTTTTTTATTTACATATTTTACAATAATATGCGATTTGTTTGTAATAAAAATAGTATATCTTTTTTATTTTTTAAAAAATACCTATACATTTAAATTGCATGTTTAATTGTATTTAGAAAAAAAATTTTCAATTTATTTATAAAATATATGAAAATAAATTTAAAAATCATTTTCTAACTTTATATTGCACATTTAATCTTTCAAACAAACATAGGATACTTAAATTTAGATACAATTATTATTTTTTTTAGAATTTTTAGCTCTCTCAGTTCAATGTTTAAAATACAACTTAATATATGTAAATTATATATAAAAAAAAATTATTATGTAAACATTAATTTCTTATATAATTGTTCGTACCGACATACCCTACCCCGCCCCTACCCCACCTTACCCCATACCCCACACCCTACCCGCCCTACCCACCCCGATACCCCATACCGCATATCCTACCCACCCTCTAAAATACCCCTTTCATTTCAAATTTTTTATACAGGGTCTAAATCATCCCTTTTGACTTCTGACATCATACCCTAGTTTATATAGAAAATTTTATTATAATTTTAAAATTTATTTATTTCCTTGATAGTGGAATAAATCATATGAATTTTATCCTTTGTCAAGATTCATGATGTTTGTCAATATGTCGCACTATGCCTTATAATATATAAATTTAAAAACTTTTTCTTTGAATATTTTACTTATAGTGATCAATTTACATACTATAGTAGGAAAATTTTTTTTTAAATTTTTATCCCTTAAATCAGCTTCATTCAATATAATTAGGAAAAATAGTATGATTAATTTTTTAAGTTTATAATTTTCATTATTTATAAAAGATAATGGTAAAATATATATTTAAAATAAGAAAATTTTAAAATTAGAAAATTAATCATACTATTTCTCCGAATTATATTAAATGAAGCTGATTTAAGGGATAAAAAAATTTTTAAAAAATTTTATGCCACAAATCTTTTTATGCAAAGGTTAAAGTTTCCTGTCCCCTTCTGAAGTTTCCTGTCCCGTACATATAAATATGTAATTTTTATAATTTGCAAAGAATTACAATTTATAATATGAATTTTATAATTAAAAATGAAATTAATTAGAAATTATAGAAAATAGAAATATGACTGAACAGAAGATACCTTGTCACTCACTTAAAATATAAGTTACAAAAAAGATATCTAAAGTTTTAATTTTACAGGGGCTGCACCTGGTAAGAGTTGAGGTGGGAAACAGACAAAGACTTCAGAGAGCAGCTAAAGGTGGTGATGAAGGAGTATTGAAATATGCAAATGGTGACATCTTAAAAGGAACATTGAAAGACATTGAAACATTTTTTAGATTTACACTTTGTTTAATGGCTTATAGTTTTTCATTTATTATTGATCGAATTCTTATAATCATCTATTTTCCAAATTATTTACCATGAATCTTTATCAGCAATTATGATATAATTATTTTTAATTTAGCTTCAAATATCATTTATACCTTGATAATGAATTTACATTTTAATGAAAATTACATTAATTATTAATAAAATCAGTTATTTTAGCCTTGTTTATTTTAAAAGAGTAAAATCATTAGTATAAGGTAATTTGTAACATCTTAATTAAAATTCAACTCTTTATCTTACTAAAAAAATTAATTTAGTTTAATAGTTTTTAAAAAACTCTTTGATCATAAGAATCAAACTCACTGCACTTGACTACAAAGCATGAGTTTTACCATCTGCATCGTATTATGATATTACAGTTTTTATGTTTTATTTTCCTTTTAAATACACAATCAAAAATTTGATAAATTAAAAATTTATTCTACTATCAATCTCTGATGAAAAACTTATAGCTATTAAAGAAACGCTTCTTGATTTAATGAAAATTTACTAGAAAATAAATCTAATACTCAAAAGAAAAACTATTAACGAATAATGAATATTAACACTTAGAATACACTACTTGAAAGTATTTTTAAGAAAATTGAGTTGTTAATTATCAAAAATAAAAAGCGCTATAGGACAAGAAGGTAAGAAAAAAAAATAGAGAGAAAGTTTAAATATTTTATTTGCAATTTCAGAAATTAATTTTATTATAATTCTCTTCTATAAATAAACAGTAAATACTTAACTTCTTAATATATAAATTTATTTGTTTTTGATATTTTTATTGCCAAAAAATTATATTATAAATTTAATGTTGGGGGGCAGGAAACTTCCTCCCCCTGAATATTTTACTATATGTAAAATATTTAAAGAAAAAGTTTTTAAATCTATATATTATAAGGCATAGTGCGACATATTGACAAACATCATGAATATTGACAAAGGATAAAATTCATATGATTTATTCCACTATCAAGGAAATAAATAAATTTTAAAATTATAATAAAATTTTCTATATAAACTAGGGTCTATGATGTCCAGACGTAATAAAGGATGGATTTAGACCCTGTTATATAAAAAATCTTTGAAATGAAAGGATAATTTTATGGGTGGTAGGTGGGTAGGGTATGGTGGGTGGGGTAGGGTATCTCGGTAGGAACATATGATTATTAAAATTAATCTTTGATTCTTTATCAGAAGACATATCGTTTGTTTAACTAAATAGAATTAATTTTATAAAAAATGTTATTAAATTAAAATATCAAATATTTAATGAATTATTTTAATATCCACGTGAAGTCAACAAAAAATAATAATGATTTTTGAATCATTTTAAATAATTAAATAAACTTCTTTAATTAAAATCAAAATATATATAAATCAATTTTAGACTAATATTATTCTAATATTTAAAATTAAACTTCAATATAAATATTGTGTAACAATTTAATTTTATTGTCGAATGATAAATAAAAAATAAAATTAAAAGTAAATTATATTAGTTAATTTTCAAAATAAAATAATTTTAATAGATATTTTAAAAATTATTGTTCTTAAAAAATGAAAAACATATTTAGCATTTTTAATTATTATTAAGAATTTTTATTTCAACTTCTATATTTAAATAAAAGTTTAATTTGTTTATATTAACTATAAAGTGAAATAATATTTTTTTTAAATGATTCTTAAATTTTTTAAATTTGCTTTGTTTTAATTTAATTTTTTTTAGTT
>ARYC01005615.1:0-16297 GCA_000711775.1 Oxytricha trifallax | reverse complement strand
ACGTTGTATACAGAGTTATGTTTAACTCTTCATACTTTCTTAGACTCCTTAGTCTTATGAACTGAGAGGTTATCAACAAACAGGATGATCTCTTGGTTACTATACTTCTCTCTGAGCTTATGTAGGATCTCTATATACTACTCTCGTTTAATAGAGCGAGGGTGAATAAAATAACTCTCTAAGCCTGAATCTTCAATTATACCAGCTAAAATTGCATGGGTGACTACCTTCACATTTTAATCATAGGCTTCTATATTATCATACTCTTCTTATACCATGACTTATTAATAAAAGTGTTGAACGTAAACACAGCTTCATCTGCATGTATGAACTTGATGTTATTATCAATAGCTCTCTGCATTTAATCATATATATATTTTAATTATTACTATAAAATGGAACTGTAAAATCAATCACTCTCTTCACTCTATTGACAGTCTTGAAAGTAATACCATTTCTTCTATAAATATTGGCTATAGTCTAAGGAGAGATACGCATGTCATGAAACTTGCTATGAAACATCACAGCTCGCTAGTCTAATGGAAAGTGTGCCCAATACTTTAAAGTCTTAGAGTCACAGAGGAAGTCAATATGTGCATGAGAGAACTTTTATTTTCTTGTAGGATGCTTTCAAGTACCAGAATTAAAATGCTAAACAGCTAACATGCAGTGATACCTAACAGTAGAGGCACTCTTGTGTAAGAGTTTTGCTATAGCTGCATAATTCAATACTGTTTTGACTTAATCTATATTAATACTCGTACCATACCTAATCTTAAGCAGTAAATCTAAATAATTCTCATCATAAAATAGACCCTAAATTTCGCTAATTTCTATTTCTCATTTTGCAATTTGACCTAATTTCTCTACTAACCCCAATAAGACCCCATCTATACCCTAGAAATCAAAGCACTTATAAACCTCACTAAGGGGTTTTGGGGTTTTGAATAGTTATGCTTTAATATGCGATTCTTCAACTTTCATATTTCATATCATTGAAAGTTTTTATAATTGCTGCCTTGTTATTTAAGTTACTTAAAACAATCTATAATATTTAAAGTATAATAATCACTTTTCATAAATCAAGAGTTCATTAATTCCACAGGTGTATTTCTCTTGTGATAATGTTCTAGGAACATAAATAGGCAAGTACAACTCCATATACTTATCCATAATACTCAGAAATTTGTGATTAGGAGCATTATTAGAAAGTATTAAAGTATTTGATGCCTAATCAGTGTCAATTTTTTACAATACTACACTAGTTTGCATAGAAAACATACAAATATATTTATCTTAATTCCTCCATGATTTAAACTGTAAAGTAGTTATCCAAAACTTCAACCAACTATGATAAACTTCATTTTTTTATGTGACAATGTGTTTTTATCTTCGTTTTTGACGGATATTCCGTGTTTTTAACTTGTTTATTTAAGTGATTGTTCATTTGTATTGTTTTTTTGAAAGAACTTTTATCTTCTTTTAAGTACTAAAAGAGTTAATAAGTTATATACTATCGTTGAAACTTACTACTTTTACTGTTATAATAAGTAGTAATCTATAAATTTATTTATAAGTAAACATTGATTTTTTCAAAAAGAATTAAAACATTTATTGAGATAAACATCAATTATAGAATTTCAAATAAAAAGTTATTATATCTGAAGCCTGTAGTGATTAAGTGTCAAATATTAGCAAATTATTTATATGTAAACGTACACTATTGTGAGGTTTCCTATATTTACTTTGTTAATTTAATTTAATTCCTAAATTAAAGTATTCTTAACAAGACTCTTCATGAATCTTCATTAGGTTTATTTAGAAATACAAAGCTTCACTATTATTTATAAGTAAAATATCTTTCTATATCTCTTAATCTAGATGATTTCTCTGTAATTTTATAATTATTCTTTCACTATTAATTTCCTAAATGCTTTAATGCCTTTTATTATAAGTAAGATTGGATAAAAATTGAAATTAATTACAAAACTTTATAATTTAATATTTTACCTTAATGATTTTCAATAAATGTAAATTCAGGATTACTTCAATCAAAATTATGCTTTTATTCTATTAAAATTTAAATTTTTAAATATAAAAACTTAAACTGAATATAAAGCTTCGTCACCATTATCTAACTTTGGTTATACATTTATCTTCAAACAGAGTATTTAGCTTCTTTCAATAGTTGTCTGTAAAAATATCTTAGGGTTTATTTTATATCTATAACTTTAAAAGAATCTAAAATTTTTACCGAAAGTATTTTTGAATAGTAAAGCAAAATTCTTTTCAATTTTACTGATTTTATAAAATTAACTTTAACTGTTACTCTCATTTAAATAGCTTGATTAATCTCAATAATATTCTAATTAGCTATAAGAGACCTGATATTTACTTGAGCTGTTATACATTATCATTATTTTTATCTTGGGGAACCATGAATTTTGGGCTACCTTGTAAAACTCTAATTGCATAAATTGATTCAAGATCTGATTTATATAATATATAAAAGGAAGTTTAACTTAATATATTAAAAAGTAATATTATAATGGACACAGGAGTCGTATACTTCTCATATTAGATGTAAGTTACCAAAGTGTATCTTTAATTTACTTTTTTTAGTGGTCATATCACAGAGTCACACAAGTAGTAAAGCAAGGAATTGTAACAATATTTGAAGATGAAGACGATGAGAGTAATGAGGAAGACAAGGTGTTTTATTAAATATTTTCATTTTTAACTATTGTTTGGATTATTTGTATAATAATCAATTTACATTCACAAAGTTAATTTTTCAGTTATAAATTATGAATAATTAATTTCTCTTTGGACTACTCTCTCATATTTTAGTATTTTTACTTAACGAGGTAAGACTGTGAATATATAAAAAGACTCATCTATTAGAATAAGAACCTGTAATTAATTAGAGAAAAACATTATGAAAAAATTAAAAAATAAAACAAAAATAAATAATTGGAAATTTAAATGAAAAATATGGAACGTGAGTAGCTTGACTTATGTTGGATGAGGGCCAGTTAATGCTCAAAAATAACTGATTGGTTTTGTTTTAGGGCATTCAAAACCCCAAAACCCTTTAAGTAGTTTGATTGAGTTTTTGATTAATAAAAGTAGACTATTAAGGCATACTTTATTAGGGTTTATAATAGGGTTTATGTAGGGGTTTTATGTTTAATATTAGTATTTTAAGTGAGTATAATAAGCGAGTTTTTAAAATATTTCACACAAACATAAGCTTAGAGTCATGTGGCAGTTCTCTGAATTTTATCTTTCTAAGTTGAATTTTGATTTTTTCTATTGTTTGTTAATTCTCTTAGCTTGGCTTGATAATAGTTGAGTATGCAAGTTCTCTGAGGCCTTCATTTATTTTATTTTTATAGAGATATTGCTTGATTCTCTGCTTAGAATCTCTCTCACCCCTGCAGCTAAAGTATCGTTTCTTGGCATGTAGCTCTCTATTATTATTACTGCTAGAGCCCAGATATCGCATTAAGTGTCTCCATCTCTCCAATCTTCTCTCTCTGGGAAATATCCAGGAGTGCCGTATACATTTCCTTATGCAGAAGCTTGCACTCTTTGAGCTTTGTTGAAGTCAATAATATAAACTCTAAGAGGCTAAAAGTTCATCATGATATTCTCAGGCTTTAAGTCTCAATCTAGCTTGTGAAGTCTTCAATCCCCTCAACTATTTGCTATACTATCTAGCCAATTTATTTCTCACATCTATTGTCAGATAAGAATTCTCTGTAAGTCATTTCAAGTAATGGAAGCCTGAAACAATATTTGTAATGTAAATAGCATCAAGCTAGATGGTATGCCTGCATTCATTTAACTTTGCCTTTTAAAGAGCATAATACTCATTAGCAAATTCCATTCGGAACTTGTCATCAGCAATGAAGTTATTGAAAGGATATATTTTGTAATCATATTAGTCATCAGTAATGACTCTCTTCTCTATTTTATCTTCAAGAGTGAGGTAGCTTTCTAGGCAAGAATCTAAGTCAATAATTTTATATAGGAATCTTCATTGCCTCTATTTTAACCATAATTTTATTGATCTCAGAGACTGGAAAGTTATTGACTGCTTTCTTCATTTTAAATTACTTATAGACTTCAACTCTCTGAGACTCTACTGAGTTTCTTGATCTTCTCTTTTAGAGAAATCTATTCCCTATAGGTTCATGAATAAAGACAAAACTTTAATTGTGCTTTTTCTTTAAGTGCTCTTTGAGGTCTCTGTATGAGAATGGCTTCTCACAGAACTCACAGATATACTTCCCATCTTTCTTTTAATGCTTGAGATATAACCCTGGCATATCGTTGTGTATATCTCTCAAGTGTCTCTTATAAGTTTACTTGTAATTGAAAACTTTATTGCATTCTTTGCATTAATATTCAACTTTGGCTGGTATTTATTAATGGTCTATGGAGGGTTGTTTAACTTCCTCCTCAATTTAGATAGCTTCTATTATAACCTCCTACTTAAATTATATTTAAATCTCAAAGCTAGACTGGTCAAAGTTGTCATAAGTAGGCTCCCACTGAGTACAAGCGTCTCTGGTTCTACTTCTCTTGGTTGCTGGAATGATAACTTTTATTGGCTTGATCCAAGTAATGCCGCTCTTCTTAACAGGTTAGCGCTCATTTTAGTATGCTGATATATTTTATTATAATAATGATAAAATCTACCTAGATAAACTATTATAGTAGAGTATAAGACACTCTGGTAGATTTTTTGCTGAGAGGTAAGAAAATGAACTAACCATAAAAGACTGTAAGTTGACATATCTTATGAGAATTTTATACATTTTAGTAAATTAAAATACTCCTAATCAAGTTTTGTTTCTTTAGGAGGTACTCCATATCAAGTTTGAACTTAATTTTGAGGTAAAATTATTAAGCATTTTTTTATTTAATCTACACCTAATTAAGTTTTAACCTTAAAATTTAACTCCTAATAAAGTTTGAACTTAATTTGGAGGACCTCCTAAAATAATTAAACATTATGAAGATTTTGGAGATAGTTTGATAAAATGGAAATCAATCTGTGAAACTTGGAGCAGGTTTTTCAATGCTTTTCCGCATATCTTTTCAAGGTTGACCTCCAGTAGGTCCTCCCTATTTAGTAGTAAGATTTTAATAAACTTAGAATGGATTCCATAATTTTAAATTTCATTAACATTTCTAGAAAGAGGAAGCAAGATGGGGTCTATGAATGATGCAATGAAGAGAATTTAATCTCAAAATTTAAGAGGAAAGTTTCGAAGTAAAGAGGACCTCTATAGATACTTGGTTTAGCAAGGTAAACTTATAACTAAAACTAATATAATCATAGTTGGATTGTTCTTGCCAACCCAGGAAGGAACTAAAATCTCATTCTTATAAGCCTTACTGAGTGAAGAGAAAAAAAGCTTTTTAGTCTAATGAAATCAGAATGATAGAGATATCTAACTACCCTGAAATATCAGTGACTAACCTATATGACGATGCTATGAGTGATCCGGACGTAGCTATCTACCTATCAAAGCTACAGCTCTCTAATAAGTTGCCAGAGAGAAACTTCTTCTTTGGTGTTCTTGCAAATCTGAAATCTGAGTACTTAAATGAAGTTATTAAAGAAGCTCACAAAAAACGCTACAGCATCTCTACTGAAGAAAAAGAGAAGCAAGGTATTAAAATAAGTGACACCTGGCTGTAGGAACTTCAAAGCATCCTTTCATCTAGTAAGCTTAGTCTTCTAACTTTATAGAAAAACCTGGTACTGCTATATACTTGATGAAAGAGAGCGCAGCAAATTAAACAGAGAGAGAAAGTCTAGAGTAAAACATGAATTGAGTAAGAGGCTCTTCAAAGATTTATAAAAGCCAGAAGAGATGAACATAGATGCAGGGGCTGGCACTAAGAGAAGAAACAACGCCCAAGCAAGCCTTAAGAGGAAGAAAAGAAAGAGAAGCCAAATCCCTTTACGGGCAAATTTAATATATGAACTTAATCATTCGTTTAAATCTAATACTAATTTATAAACACAAAATCTACCTTCTCTTGCGCATACTTTAGCTTTATCATCGCTGACTCTTTTAGCAGCACTCTTTATAAAATCGACTGTATCTATTTTCAAGTCGTGCATTTAGTGATAGAGTAGAAGTTTCTTGTAGTGCCTTTCAATAACCCCCAATATAATTCAATTCCGTTAAACTAAGGGCTGTAAGGAACATTAAATACAGGTGTTATGTTTAGCCTTTCATATTCCTTCCTTGAGTCTTTAGTTTTATGAACTGATAAGTTATCAACTAACAGAATAATCTCTTAGTCAGCGTATTTGTCTTTGAGTTATTGTAAGAACTTAATATATTATTCAGTCTTTATAGAGCGAGGGTTGATGACATAAGTCTCTAGGCCACTATCTTCACTTATTCCACCAAGGATTGCATGAGTTTATATCTTAACTTTTTAGTCATAAACTTCTATTTTGCTATACCTCTTGTACGAAGACCTTGATATAAATGTATTGAATGTAAATACAGCTTCATCAGCGTGTTAAACTTTGTATTATGCTCTTAAGGCCTCTGCATTTAATCGAATATATAATTTAAATTAGTCTTATAAAATGGAACATTGAAGTCAATCACTCTCTTAATGCGATTGACTGTCTTGTAAGATATTCCGTTCTTTTTATATATGTTAGCTATCGATTAAGCAGAGATGTGAATCTCAGGAAATTGTCGATGAAACATCACATCTCTCTAGGCCAGAGAGAAGTGAGCCCAGTCTTTAAGAGTCTTATCATTAATTAGATAATCGATATGATGCTGCTAAAATTTTAGAGGTCTTTTAGGTTTAGAATTAGCTGCTGTCTCTTTAAATTTAATGCTAATAGACAATGAGACCTCACAGTTGCAGGAGATTTATGGAGCAGTCTTGCAATAGATGTATAATTCAGAACAGGCTTGAGTTATTCACTATATTCATCACATCCATAACGCAACTTAAAAAATAAATCTATATACTCGCCGTCATAAACTGACCCCAAACCTCGCATATACTCACTTAAATTACTGATATTTAAACATAAAACCACTACATAAACCCTAATAAAGTATGCCTTAATAGTCTACTTTTAAGGTAAGATTTTTTGAGAATAAATGAATTTTTTTATTAATATAGAATGTTGATTAATTAAGTATTATATAAGTCTTAAAAAATAAGCAAAAAGTGAATATAAGGGAAAATATAAGCAATGTATAATACAAATATTTTAGAAAGTTATTGTTGAAATACAACAAGATATTCTGAGTCAATTAATTAGCGCATGAGCGCTAAATATATGCACTCATGCGCTCATAAAATAAATATTCAGTCCATATCAAAGGACATTATTCTTAATTCTGATTCTTAAAAGAGAATCCACTCTCTGCTTTAAAGCCCAATTTTTAATTATTTATTATAAAAATATATTAATTTTAATAAAATAGTTTTAATTTTTAATTAATACTTAAATACATTAAACCTAATAGAATTTCTCTATAGAGATTAATTTCTGATCAAATTTTTTAATTTAATAAATTGCGTAAATTTAAATATTATTAAAATTAATATATTTTTATAATAAATAATTAAAAATTGGGCTTTAAAGCAGAGAGTGGATTCTCTTTTAAGAATCAGAATTAAGAATAATGTCCTTTGATATGGACTGAATATTTATTTTATGAGCGCATGAGTGCATATATTTAGCGCTCATGCGCTAATTAATTGACTCAGAATATCTTGTTGTATTTCAACAATAACTTTCTAAAATATTTGTATTATACATTGCTTATATTTTCCCTTATATTCACTTTTTGCTTATTTTTAAGACTTATATAATACTTAATTAATCAACATTCTATATTAATAAAAAAATAATTCATTTATTCTCAAAAAAATTTACCTTATCAATCAAAAACTCAATCAAACTACTTAAAGAGTGTTGGGTTTTGATTTAGTAACTTCAGATTTTGAGTTTTTTGCTTTGATTTTTTCATAAGTATCTACTAACTTGCCGTACCTATAGCAAAAACTTTGATAGGGTTCATTACAAATGTGAACTAAATTTCTTATTTTAAATTTGTTTTTTAATTTAATTTTGTGGATTATGCTGTTTTCTTAAGTACCTATTATCTTAATAAATTTCTACATCAATTAATCAATTTTCTCTTTATTCTCTAGTCACTCTGTATAAGTTCAAGTAGATTGATTAATCTCAAGTACTGCAAAAATTTATAAATCATATCTTATTTTATTTCTTGATTAATTAAAAAAATTTCTATATTTGCAATAAACTCATTATAACCTATATTTTTTTAATTTATTATGGGTTTTTGAAATCTCATATCATTGACTCTTTATAAAGTATTCCACCAATTTCTTTAATAAATTAGTCAATAAAATTATAATATACTTTATTTAAATGGTACATTAATTACAGTAGTTAATTTTAGTTCTTAAAATGCCTTACAATGTTTCTTTAAATGAATGGATTTCTTCATTAAAAAACATCTTAATATGCTTTAGAAGGTGTTCAACAAAATCTAAAGTCATCTACTTAAACTATTATGATTTAAGAATGTTACATTTAGTTAACATGGATTCAAAATTTTGAATAATATAATTTGAAATATTGAGAATTTTATAATAAATTAATCTCTAGATATTACTATAATTATTTTTGATATTATGTTTTATTTGTATTTTATTACCAAAAAATTGGCAGCAAGTGATAAATTTTATATTTATAACATGAGCATTTATATTATTTTAATTAATTATATCTCATTAATATATGCGAAACTTTAAATAAAAATATGGTCACTTTTCTTTTATAAAATGAAAAGGAAATTTTATTCAATATTTTGCATTTTAGAAAATTATTATTTATTATATAAATAATATTTAAAGCATATAATAGATAATTAATTATCAATTACATTTGCATGTTTTTCTAAATGAGTAAATCATACTTACTGTATAATAAAAGCAATTTATATTTCTTATACTTTTAGACACATTTTTATTGATTTTAATTTAATAGTGATCATAAGTAAAAAAAGATTAAATGCCATTATAACATTTCAATATGACCAATGAATATTTAATAGCACAGTTAAACATAAATCTAATATAAAAGCGAACAGTCTTTAAATAAATTGATTAGAAATAAAGAAAATTTAATAGTAATTTAAAAACAACCTAAATAAATGTTTCTATACATTTAACAATATCTTACTTATGACACATCTAAACTTTGAAGAAAATATTTAAATTCATTCCTCTGTTTAAAACTTCGAATCCCTTACCTTTCAATGAGATTCGACCAATTTGTTGAAGTTCCGTCTAAAGCCACCTTAACCATTAATAGTGGATGCAGTTCAGCTCGGTCTTCCTCTTTTCTCTATGCCTATGCTTCGTATCAGGTATGGGTGCTTAGATAAACTAGAATCATTTTCTGTATCAATAATTATTATGAATGATTCAAGTAAGTATCCCTAGAGAATAAATTTCTTTATTTTAGTAGAAAAATATATGCAAGAGATAATTTAGCACTCCTTCAAACATGAATATGAATAGCTGCACGAAAGCAGATGAAAAGCTTTAAGAATTATTATCAAACATCTCATTGATAATTTTGCTGTGATGAATTGGTAAAATTATCCATAACTCATTTGGCAAGAGCTGGTATTTGTTTTAGCTCAAGCAAAAAGTATCAAAATTTCTTCATTATTTGTCGCTTTTTGAAACTCTACATGGGATAAATCCTTTAAAGCAAAGATCATTGGCTGAGCTCAAGCCATGTTTCTTAATTATTACCCGCAGATTGATGATACCTCCTATGTTATTCTTTAATATACATAGTCTGCTTTGGAATCAAGTATACTGTTCTAACTTAGTTATTTGGTAGAGAGGTGTAAGATAGAGAAAGCAGCTCGTATTTTGTTATATTAGTTCGTCAAGCTGAATCAAAATAACACCAGACATATTTTATAATGATTTTTGGTTGCAAATGTATGGGGAAAATTCTTATCAAAAATGAGTTTATGTCTTATTGACCTTTTACATTTACAATCAGTCATAATACTGTAAAAATTTGGAATTGTTAAATTCTTAAAATACAGATGAATATAAATAAAAGTTTATGATAATATTTTTATAATTATTATATTGAAATCTGTTTGGTTAACTTTATTTATTTATATACTTTGGGACCAAGTAGAAAAAGTTATTTATTTTTACTACTTGGACCCACTAATTATATTAATATATTTAAATAAAATTTAAAAATAAATTTATTCATAATGAGTTATATAAATGAAATTAGTTTTCTGTAATTATCAAATAAGATTTATTCGCTATTTTTATTTATTTTATAAATCACAATTTTAGAAATTAAATATGACTAGTTTTCAAATTCTTATACTTATAATAGGAGTATATTTATAAATTACTCATTTCTAAAAACTGACATAAATCAAAATTGATAATTGTAAAAAGAACATTTAATTTTAATTTAAATTATTTGAAAAATTTTCTATTTACTTATAACAAATAAATAATTAGTGCGATTAGTATGAAGTAATAAATTAAATAACATTTGCTTCTTCTTACGAAAATATATATATATATAAAAATTAAATAAAAAATAAAAACTTTCTAATTTAATATTTGTTAATTTATTCAAGAAGGTAACTTATATATTTCTTTATTTCTAAAAGTTTTCCTTATTTCGAATTTATTTTCTATTTTGACTGAATTATAGAAATTGTGTAATCGATCATCTCAAGTATTACTGCGATTCTCTGAAGCTATGCAGTACTTAATAATCCCTTGTAAGTGACCCAAATCGATTGAAGATAACTTCTTCCTAATAAAGTGGACATGAATGTAATTTCTACGGTGAGATTGCTATCGTGGCAAAAAGATTTTACTTGATGTGTCAATATTCGACTGTCATATATTTTTGCAGAGAATTCATTACGATTGCTTGGTATATTATCATTCATTTGGTATTTATTTGTTTCCTCTAAATCGCGTATCAACCAATTCAAATTAAAGCGTTCTTATTCTAATTCATTTTAATTATTGAAATTAATTTAATTTTTTCAAAGCAAGTCTCAAACCCAACATTAATACAATTATTAAAATATTTTTTTTAGTATTTTTATTTATAATTCGTTGCATTTAAGAATTAATAATATATCAAAGTTTTATACTATAATGATTGATATTTCTAAATGATTCTACAAAGTTTGATAATAAATATTTTACTTGGAATCAAGAATATAGTTGGCTTATTTTTAATTTATTTTGGTATTTAATGAATACTTACATAATATAATTTAGTTCAATCTTTGTTATAACTTTTATTAAACTTTTCTTCTTTTATTACTATAATTAATTTAAGATCTATAATAATCTCAAGTAATTTCAATTTTACTTTGAACTCGCTTTATATTCTACTTTTTTTGTAAGTTTCATAATATATATCCTTTGATATTAAAACAAACCTTAGTTTTATAAAAAGGGAACACACATTACTCACTTTCATGGTGAAAAAACAATAAACTGTCTTAAAAATAGTTTCTATGGTCAATTTGCCTTATAAAAACATTTTTTTTAAATTATTAATTAAGTTTTGATGGGGTTAGATTCATATTTTTTGTTTCTTGTTAATTAGAAGATTAAACACAGTTATAAAAGAATTTAATAATTCAAAGAATAATAGTGATTAGCATTTTTATTAAATATAATTCAAACTTAAAAAATGTTAATAGCTAATTATCTTTGGTCATATTGAATAAAGTATTAAGAATTAAGTATTTATTAAATTAGATAAAAACTTGCTTTGAGGTAGAACTAAAAATTTAAACACCGAATCACTACCCCACCAACTCTATCTAGAAAGACTCTCTCTAATACCTAGTTCGGTTCAACTAGGAAAGTGAAGACTGTTAGAAAACTGACAGCGAAATGTCCGACGATTAAATGAGTATCGTGGAGAAGAAGCCACAAAAATATGGATGTGTGCAAAATTACGACTCTGATTCAGTGTCATATATAGATATGGATGACAAATTTTTTAAACTACTAGAAAAATATAAACCCCATATCCCAAAGGATGCTTACGACTGGTATTAAGAACCTTATTAACCTACATAGAGTGGACTTAGGCTAAAAGATGTACTGCTAGACTATAAACCAGATTATGCACCAGTAGACCCTAATCCAAAACGGGCACACCTCTATCAATAAGAGGTAACTCTAAAATCTGCTATTAACAAGCAAAACTCCTTAAAATATCAAAGCTCCCAGTAAACAAGAAAAAGGAGAGCTGTTGATAAAGAAGAAGAAGATAGACTTTATGCTGCCTTCTGTAGAAAACAAAAGAGAATGCTAAAGTAATACCGTAAAGAACAAGTAAGATCCTACAGAACAAAAATTTCTTAATACAACAACTAGAAACCCCTAAACCAAAACCCCAAGAAAAATGAACACTTGAACAAAAATAGGGAATGGAAAGAACTCACTAAATCGACCTCAGAAAATGGTCAAGTACGTAAACCCACATTATTCAATTCAAACAGAAGGATCTAGACTGAGACTATAACAAACGATAAACACTAGATCCAAGAACAGAATGAAGAATACACCATGATTGAATTTTCACCTACTCACACTCACACAAAGATATGCGAGGAATCACTCACTCAATATTCTAAGATATTTGAAGAATCACCCAAGGTAGTAAATTGGGAACAGGTAAAGGTATTAAATAGGGATGTTATCAATACGTCAGAAATGGACTATAGAACAAGAACAGAATCTGAACAGATTCTGATCAAATCTTCAACAGAACATAGACCACAAGACAAGATAAAAATAACTGGATTAAAGCTAGACATATTACTAGAGAAAAAATAAATATAGTCTAAGTTGTTAACTAGCAAATTTCAAAAATTCACTCCCTAAGACATTAGATTTAAAATCTTACAAAGGCTCATAAATGTAAAGGAGTTGAATGAAGTCCCCAGGTTCGAACCTTGGGAGGTCTAATTAATTAATTAACTAAGCCCCCTCTATTAAGGGGAGCTTGAATTAAGAAGTTTATAAGAGAGAGTGCTTCTCACCAATGAATTATAACTAAGTTCCTAAGTTTAAGTTGGAACGTTACTTGCTGATAGAGATAAAGATCAGCCACTTGTCCACAAAATAAAGAAAAGGCACAGAAAAGAAATAAGAAAGAAAGTGCAATTATAACAGTTTCATCTCATTAAATATTTTAAAGATGCTGAACGAGGAAAGAGGACTTTTTCCTCTAAAATCCTCCATTTTTTAAATATTAATAATTAATTTAAATTATATTTAAGTTTTCAACAATTCAAACGAAACTGTATATTATTGTATTTGTTGAGAGTCACACTTTTAAAACAGTGTCTCTCGAGGATTTTAATATCGAATAATATTATCAACAATTTTTTCATATTTTTTCAAAATTTCCTTATCAATATATCTATATCTAAAAGGAATTATGATAATTCTGAAAAGAAATAGAACATTATTCTTTTTTTAGGTTTTATCTCAAATTTTACCACATAATTATGTTAAGGAATCTTAATAAGGTACTAAAAAAATCTATAAGAACTTATTCATATATCCTTAAGGATTATTATAATTAAAAACAGAAAAAGCTCTATTTATTTAAAGATATTGAAATATTGAGATTTTTTACTATAACAAATTTTTACTGATTAATTAATTAAAAACCTCGAGAGATACTATTTTAAAGAATGACTCTCGAAAATATAAAATTTAAATACTCTATATTAGAGGCTTTAAAAATGTCATATTTTTAACACTAAGCTCAGAAAAGAATTATAATATACAACAGCAGCTGCAGCAAAACTGTGTCAGGCTGCAACTTTTGTAAATGGCACAAGAGAACGATTGAGAAGAAAAAAATATTATTTTTTAGTGAATTAAGTTAATGACCGAATTAGAGATTCACCTTTTAAAGGAACATTTAAAAGGGCTTGATCCTTACATATTACAAATATATAAAATCGGGGGTCCCCAGAGATCTCAATATGATCACATTATTATTATTATTACTATTATTAAGAATTAAGTATCTGTATATTTAAAATTCAAATTATGATATCGCCTAATCTAAGCTAATGTGTGAATTATTATTATTATTATTAGATCATTCTGAAGATTAAGAAGATAAAATAATAATTGAGATCAAATATATGAACATAATTCCAATATTATAATAATTTTCGAGTAAATATAGTCTTCATTGATTTTATATTACATATTGCTGAAAAATTTAAGATGTAAGATATGGTTTGAATGTTTAGATTAGCATAATTATTAATAGAAGCTCATAAGTTGATGCGGAAGAGTTTAATAAATTCAACTTCTAATTGTATTATTGAATGAAGAGTTCTCAAGAATCTTGATGCATTCAAAGACAAGTTAGAATTTGTCTTAATTTTAAGATTTAAAAATGCATCAAAAATATCTAAAAGATCAATGATTAAGATAGAATAGCAACAAATTAAGTTCATCATAACAACCGTGAACAATATAATCTTGAAACAAAGTGTTTCTGGAGAAAACAATAGAACTAGGTGGGAACCTAGGAGACAGTATTAAGTGTACCATCATGAATCTTAGACACAATAAGATAATGAAGTTAACTTCTTATAAAATATAGTAAAATCTAATTAAAAGTTAAAATAATTTATAATGAAAGTAATTGGAAGAAGAATTTTTAAATACGAATTATTTTATTAATACAGATATACAACGCTTTATATGAAAAGTATTAGATCAGAAAAGTGTTAAAATCTAAAAATGAATAAAAAAAGATAAAAATTACCTCTTTTATTAGATACTTATTAAATTATTCTCTTTGCAACATAATTTGTAATATAATTAAAACTGAAGTTTAAAAAATAATCAAATCTAGTCATTTTTATATTTTAGTCGTGAATATGTCTCATGATACTAGTACTGTTACTGGATTTGCATGTTTTACAGACTATCTTTCAGTTTACAGCCAGAGGAGTCTGCACAAAGAGCAGATTTTGTAGTTGATAGAATCAGTTTGATTTTGATAGCTAAATTATTAACTTATAATTTACAAAATATAATAAGGTTTTTATATATTAAATTTAATTAGTCATTTTAATCATTTTCAGTTTCATTGTATTAAGTTAAAAGCGAAATAGAAATCCGATCTACTATTTTTAGTTCACTCAAGATGTCAGCTCCATAGGCCTCTTAATAAGATCAATAATCACTGTAGAGTATAAAGTACCCAAACGTCAGTTTCAGCATCTGAGAGCTGAAAGTAACCTTATTGACAAGTGGTGGTTCTAGTACAGCTGATTGCATGTCTTGATTCTCGCTCTCTACAACTATTACCCAAAGAATGAATGATTATTAAGAGTATAATCAATAATCTAGAAAATCACTCTAGGGAGATTATAGACATTTATCGGAATATTAAACTTATATAATCTCGGCAATTGGGGCATTTGTGTAAACTGGAGACATAGTCATGATATAGCTCGATCTGCATCAAAGAGCGTCTTATTTTATTGTCATGATGTCATTTACCACCGTATCGACTACATTATTAATTATAAATATATGATATTTACCTTATCTTAATGTAAATACCCACTATATTGTTCCAGTCATTAAACAAGCTAATTAATTAAAAAAATAAAATCTCACTAATTAAATATAAAGGAAAATTATTAAATAATAATGATAATTTAAAATATTTTGTTTATATGTAATTTAACATTATATTACTAAGCCATTTATTTTATTTTTTTGCATTTTACTTTTGTACTTTATGATTGATCTTTGTTTTTTTTTCAGTGTCTCATATATAAAAATGTTCAGTTTTATAATAATTTGACTTGACTTACAGTATTTTAATGTCATAATGAAGATTTTGAAATATCACCAGCCAATATTGCGAAAATATATTAAATGAATTCCTTTGAAATGTTAAATGAATATCTTACAAATATTAAGTTATTTCATAACGACTTACATGAGTTCTCAATTCAACACAAATCCCTTTCATAGATTGAATTAATTTTTAACCAAATTATTAAAGAGATAAAATACAACATATTAAGGTATTAACAACATCAGTGGAGAAAAATGAGTTTAAAATAAAATTACATCAATCCTAAACAAATATAATAATAGTACTATTTTGATT
>ARYC01005612.1:0-26909 GCA_000711775.1 Oxytricha trifallax | reverse complement strand
CAGAATCGTTATTTTCGGGAGTTTTTGGGAAATATAAATTGCAAGTTGAGTTTTGCCGGGGGAAGGTTCGGCCCTGGACAAATTTTTGAAAACCCAAAAATGGACAAAATGACCCCCGATAACTTTTGAAAATGGCTATATATCTGGTGTTCCCGTGTCACACTCTTGTTCAGGAGCCCAAATTTAGTGGATTTGCTTAATTCCAGGTCATCTCATGAATTTCCTTGACCCTCTCCCGCAGCCTTGAAAACCCAAAAATCGATGTTTAACTTACTCACTCATCAATTCCTATAATAAAGCTTAAAATGCCTGAATCTTTGCGCGCTTTGAAGATAAATAAATTCTCATTTCATATTCGTGTTCAGCGAGGTCTTAATGACCAGAATCGTTATTTTCAGAGTGTTTTTGGTAAATATAAATTGCAAGTTGAGTTTTGCCGGGGAAGAGTTCGGCCCTGGACAAATTTCTGAAAACCTAAAAATGGACAAAATGACCCCCCTATAACTTTTGAAAATGACTATATATCTGGTGTTCCGGTGTCACAATATTGTTCAGGAGCCCAAATTTAGTGGATTTGCTTAATTCCAGGTCATCTCATGAATTTCCTTGACCCTCTCCCGCTGCCTTGAAAACCCTAAAAATCGATGTTTAACATACACAATCATCAATTCCTATAATAAAGCTTAAAATGCCTGTATCTTTGCGCGCTTTGAAGATATATAAATTCTCATTTCATATTCGTGTTTAGCGAAGTCTAAATGACCAGAATCGTTATTTTCAGATGTTTTTGGGAAATATAAATTGCAAGTTGAGTTTTACCGGGGAAGAGTTCGGCCCTGGATAAATTTCTGAAAACCCAAAAATGGACAAAATGACCCCCCTATAACTTTTGAAAATGACTATATATCTGGTGTTCCAGTGTCACACTCTTGTTGAGGAGCCCAAATTTAGTGGATTTGAATTCCAGGTCATCTCATGAATTTCCTTGACCCTCTCCCGCTGCCTTGAAAACCCTAAAATCGATGTTTAACATACTCACTCATCAATTCCTATAATAAAGCTTAAAATGCCTGTATCTTTGCGCGCTTTGAAAATAAATAAATTCTCATTTCATATTCGTGTTCAGCGAGTTCTTAATGACCAGAATAGTTATTTTCGGGTGTTTTTGGGAAATATAAATTGCAAGTTGAGTTTTGCCGGGGAAGAGTTCAGCCCTGAACAAATTTCTGAAAATTCAAAAATGGACAAAATGACCCGCATATAACTTTTGAAAATGACTATATATCTGGTGTTCCGGTGTCACACTCTTGTTCAGGAGCCCAAATTTAGTGGATTTGCTTAATTCCAGGTCATCTCATGAATTTCCTTGACTCTTTCCCGCTGCCTTGAAAACCCTAAAAATCGATGTTTAACATACTCACTCATCAATTCCTATTATAAAGCTTAAAATGCCTGTATCTTTGCGTGTTTTGAAGATAAATTTATTCTCATTTCATATTCGTGTTTAGCGAGGTCTAAATGACCAGAAACTTTATTTTCTGGTGTTTTTGGTAAATATAAATTGCAAGTTGAGTTTTGCCGGGGAAGAGTTCGGCCCTGGACAAATTTCTGAAAACCTAAAAATGGACAAAAGACCCTCCTTTAACTTTTGAAAATGACTATATATCTGGTGTTCCGGTGTCACACTCTTGTTCAGGACCCAAATTTAGTGGATTTGCTTAATTCCAGGTCATCTCATGAATTTCCTTGACCCTTTCCCGCTGCCTCGAAAACCCTAAAAATCGATGTTTAACATACTCACTCATCAATTCCTATAATAAAGCTTAAAATGCCTGTATCTTTGCGTGCTTTGAAGATAAATTAATTCTCATTTCATATTCGTGTTTAGCGAAGTCTAAATGACCAGAAACTTTATTTTCGGGTGTTTTTGGGAAATATAAATTGCAAGTTGAGTTTTGCCGGGGAAGAGTTCGGCCCTGGACAAATTTCTGAAAACCCAAAAATGGACAAAATGGCCCCCTATAACTTTTGAAAATGACTATATATCTGGTGTTCCGGTGTCACGCTCTTGTTCAGGAGTCCAAATTTAGTGGATTTGCTTAATTCCAGGTCATCTCATGAATTTCCTTGACCCTCTCCCGCTGCCTTGAAAACCCTAAAAATCGATGTTTAACTTACTCACTCATCAATTCCTATAATAAATCTTAAAATGCCTGTATCTTTGCGCGTTTTGAAGATAACTAAATTCTCATTTCATATTCGTGTTTAGCGAGGTCTTAATGACCAGAATCGTTTTTTTCGGGGTTTTTGGTAAATATAAATTGCAAGTTGAGTTTTGCCGGGGAAGGTTCGGCCCTGGACAAATTTTTGAAAACCTAAAAATGGACAAAATGACCCCCGATAACTTTTGAAAATGGCTATATATCTGGTGTTCCGGTGTCACACTCTTGTTCAGGAGCCCAAATTTAGTGGATTTGCTTAATTCCAGGTCATCTCATGAATTTCCTTGACCCTCTCCCGCTGCCTTGAAAACCCTAAAAATCGATGTTTAACATACACAATCATCAATTCCTATAATAAAGCTTAAAATGCCTGTATCTTTGCGAGCTTTAAAGATAAATAAATTCTCATTTCATATTCGTTTTTAGCGAAGTCTAAATGACCAGAATCGTTATTATCGGGTGTTTTTGGGAAATATAAATTGCAAGTTGAGTTTTGCCGTGGAAGAGTTAGGCCCTGGACAAATTTCTGAAAACCCAAAAATGGACAAAATGACCCCCCTATAACTTTTGAAAATGACTATATATCTGGTGTTCCGGTGTCACACTCTTGTTCAGGAGGCCAAATTTAGTGGATTTTCTTAATTCCAGGTCATCTCATGAATTTCCTTGACCCTCTCCCGCTGCCTTGAAAACCCTATAAATCGATGTTTAATATACTCACTCATCAATTCCTATAATAAAGCTTAAAATGCCTGTATCTTTGCGCGCTTTGAAGATTAATATATTCTCATTTCATATTCGTTTTTAGCGAGGTCTAAATGACCAGAATCGTTATTTTCGGGTGTTTTTGGGAAATATAAATTGCAAGTTGAGTTTTGCCGGGGAAGAGTTCGGCCCTGGACAAATTTCTGAAAACCCAAAAATGGACAAAATGACCCCCCTATAACTTTTGAAAATGACTATATATCTGGTGTTCCGGTGTCACACTCTTGTTCAGGAGCCCAAATTTAGTGGATTTGCTTAATTCCAGGTCATCTCATGAATTTCCTTGACCCTATCCCGCTGCCTTGAAAACCCTAAAAATCGATGTTTAACATACTCACTCATCAATTCCTATAATAAAGCTTAAAATGCCTGTATCTTTGCGCGCTTTGAAGATAAATAAATTCTCATTTCATATTCGTGTTCAGCGAGGTCTTAATGACCAGAATCGTTATTTTCGGGTGTTTTTGGGAAATATAAATTGCAAGTTGAGTTTTGCCGGGGAAGAGTTCGGCCCTGGACAAATTTCTGAAAACCCAAAAATGGACAAAATGACTCTCCGTATAACTTTTGAAAATGACTATATATCTGGTGTTCCGGTGTCACACTCTTGTTCAGGAGCCCAAATTTAGTGGATTTGCTTAATTCCAGGTCATCTCATGAATTTCCTTGACCCTTTCCCGCTGCCTCGAAAACCCTAAAAATCGATGTTTAACATACTCACTCATCAATTCCTATAATAAAGCTTAAAATGCCTGTATCTTTGCGTGCTTTGAAGATAAATTAATTCTCATTTCATATTCGTGTTTAGCGAAGTCTAAATGACCAGAAACTTTATTTTCGGGTGTTTTTGGGAAATATAAATTGCAAGTTGAGTTTTGCCGGGGAAGAGTTCGGCCCTGGACAAATTTCTGAAAACCCAAAAATGGACAAAATGACCCCCCTATAACTTTTGAAAATGACTATATATCTGGTGTTCCGGTGTCACACTCTTGTTCAGGAGCCCAAATTTAGTGGATTTGCTTAATTCCAGGTCATCTCATGAATTTCCTTGACCCTTTCCCGCTGCCTTGAAAACCCTAAAAATCGATGTTTAACATACACAATCATCAATTCCTATAATAAAGCTTAAAATGCCTGTATCTTTGCGAGCTTTAAAGATAAATAAATTCTCATTTCATATTCGTTTTTAGCGAAGTCTAAATGACCAGAATCGTTATTATCGGGTGTTTTTGGGAAATATAAATTGCAAGTTGAGTTTTGCCGTGGAAGAGTTAGGCCCTGGACAAATTTCTGAAAACCCAAAAATGGACAAAATGACCCCCCTATAACTTTTGAAAATGACTATATATCTGGTGTTCCGGTGTCACACTCTTGTTCAGGAGCCCAAATTTAGTGGATTTGCTTAATTCCAGGTCATCTCATGAATTTCCGTGACCCTCTCCCGCTGCCTCGAAAACCCTAAAAATCGATGTTTAACATACTCACTCATCAATTCCTATAATAAAGCTTAAAATGCCTGTATCTTTGCGCGCTTTGAAGATAAATTAATTCTCATTTCATATTCGTGTTCAGGGAAGTCTAAATGACCAGAATCGTTATTTTCGGGTGTTTTTGGGAAATATAAATTGCAAGTTGAGTTTTGCCGGGGAAGAGTTCGGCCCTGGACAAATTTCTGAAAACCCAAAAATGGACAAAATGACCCCCCTATAACTTTTGAAAATGACTATATATCTGGTGTTCCGGTGTCACAATCTTGTTCAGGAGCCCAAATTTAGTGGATTTGCTTAATTCCAGGTAATCTCATGAATTTCCTTGACCCTCTCCCGCTGCCTTGAAAACCCTAAAAATCGATGTTTAACATACTCACTCATCAATTCCTATTATAAAGCTTAAAATGCCTGTATCTTTGCGCGTTTTGAAGATAAATAAATTCTCATTTCATATTCGTGTTCAGCGAGGTCTTAATGACCAGAATCGTTATTTTCGGGTGTTTTTGGGAAATATAAATTGCAAGTTGAGTTTTGCCGGGGAAGAGTTCGGCCCTGGACAAATTTCTGAAAACCCAAAAATGGACAAAATGACCCCCCTATAACTTTTGAAAATGACTATATATCTGGTGTTCCGGTGTCACAATCTTGTTCAGGAGCCCAAATTTAGTGGATTTGCTTAATTCCAGGTCATCTCATGAATTTCCTTGACCCTCTCCCGCTGCCTTGAAAACCCTAAAAATCGATGTTTAACATACTCACTCATCAATTCCTATAATAAAGCTTAAAATGCCTGTATCTTTGCGCGCTTTGAAGATAAATAAATTCTCATTTCATATTCGTTTTTAGCGAGGTCTTAATGACCAGAATCGTTATTTTCGGGTGTTTTTGGGAAATATAAATTGCAAGTTGAGTTTTGCCGTGGAAGAGTTCGGCCCTGGACAAATTTCTGAAAACCCAAAAATGGACAAAATGACCCCCCTATAACTTTTGAAAATGACTATATATCTGGTGTTCCGGTGTCACACTATTGTTCAGGAGCCCAAATTTAGTGGATTTGCTTAATTCCAGGTCATCTCATGAATTTCCTTGACCCTCTCCCGCTGCCTTGAAAACCCTAAAAATCGATGTTTAACATACTCACTCATCAATTCCTATAATAAAGCTTAAAATGCCTGTATCTTTGCGCGCTTTGAAGATAAATAAATTCTCATTTCATATTCGTGTTCAGCGAGGTCTTAATGACCAGAATCGTTATTTTCGGGTGTTTTTGGTAATATAAATTGCAAGTTGAGTTTTGCCGGGGAAGAGTTCGGCCCTGGACAAATTTCTGAAAACCCAAAAATGGACAAAATGACCCCCCTATAACTTTTGAAAATGACTATATATCTGGTGTTCCGGTGTCACAATCTTGTTCAGGAGCCCAAATTTAGTGGATTTGCTTAATTCCAGGTCATCTCATGAATTTCCTTGACCCTTTCCCGCTGCCTCGAAAACCCTAAAAATCGATGTTTAACATACTCACTCATCAATTCCTATAATAAAGCTTAAAATGCCTGTATCTTTGCGTGCTTTGAAGATAAATTAATTCTCATTTCATATTCGTGTTTAGCGAAGTCTAAATGACCAGAAACTTTATTTTCGGGTGTTTTTGGGAAATATAAATTGCAAGTTGAGTTTTGCCGGGGAAGAGTTCGGCCCTGGACAAATTTCTGAAAACCTAAAAATGGACAAAATGACCCCCCTATAACTTTTGAAAATGACTATATATCTGGTGTTCCGGTGTCACAATATTGTTCAGGAGCCCAAATTTAGTGGATTTGCTTAATTCCAGGTCATCTCATGAATTTCCTTGACCCTCTCCCGCTGCCTTGAAAACCCTAAAAATCGATGTTTAACATACTCACTCATCAATTCCTATAATAAAGCTTAAAATGCCTGTATCTTTGCGCGCTTTGAAGATTAAAATATTCTCATTTCATATTCGTGTTCAGCGAAGTCTAAATGACCAGAATCGTTATTTTCGGGTGTTTTTGGGAAATATAAATTGCAAGTTGAGTTTTGCCGGGGAAGAGTTCGGCCCTGGACAAATTTCTGAAAACCCAAAAATGGACAAAATGACCCCCCTATAACTTTTGAAAATGACTATATATCTGGTGTTCCGGTGTCACAATCTTGTTCAGGAGCCCAAATTTAGTGGATTTGCTTAATTCCAGGTCATCTCATGAATTTCCTTGACCCTCTCCCGCTGCCTTGAAAACCCTAAAAATCGATGTTTAACATACTCACTCATCAATTCCTATAATAAAGCTTAAAATGCCTGTATCTTTGCGCGCTTTGAAGATAAATAAATTCTCATTTCATATTCGTGTTTAGCGAAGTCTAAATGACCAGAATCGTTATTTTCGGGTGTTTTTGGGAAATATAAATTGCAAGTTGAGTTTTGCCGGGGAAGAGTTCGGCCCTGGACAAATTTCTGAAAACCCAAAAATGGACAAAAGACCCCCCTATAACTTTTGAAAATGACTATATATCTGGTGTTCCGGTGTCACACTCTTGTTCAGGAGCCCAAATTTAGTGGATTTGCTTAATTCCAGGTCATCTCATGAATTTCCTTGACCCTCTCCCGCTGCCTTGAAAACCCTAAAAATCGATGTTTAACATACTACACTCATCAATTCCTATAATAAAGCTTAAAATGCCTGTATCTTTGCGCGCTTTGAAGATAAATAAATTCTCATTTCATATTCGTGTTTAGCGAAGTCTAAATGACCAGAATCGTTATTTTCGGGTGTTTTTGGGAAATATAAATTGCAAGTTGAGTTTTGCCGGGGAAGAGTTCGGCCCTGGACAAATTTCTGAAAACCCAAAAATGGACAAAATGGCCCCCCTATAACTTTTGAAAATGACTATATATCTGGTGTTCCGGTGTCACGCTCTTGTTCAGGAGCCCAAATTTAGTGGATTTGCTTAATTCCAGGTCATCTCATGAATTTCCTTGACCCTCTCCCGCTGCCTTGAAAACCCTAAAAATCGATGTTTAACATACTCACTCATCAATTCCTATAATAAAGCTTAAAATGCCTGAATCTTTGCGCGCTTTGAAGATAAATAAATTCTCATTTCATATTCGTGTTTAGCGAGGTCTTAATGACCAGAATCGTTATTTTCGGGTGTTTTTGGTAAATATAAATTGCAAGTTGAGTTTTGCCGGGGAAGAGTTCGGCCCTGGACAAATTTCTGAAAACCCAAAAATGGACAAAATGACCCCCCTATAACTTTTGAAAATGACTATATATCTGGTGTTCCGGTGTCACACTCTTGTTCAGGAGCCCAAATTTAGTGGATTTGCTTAATTCCAGGTCATCTCATGAATTTCCTTGACCCTCTCCCGCTGCTTGAAAACCCAAAAATCGATGTTTAACATACACACTCATCAATTCCTATAATAAAGCTTAAAATGCCTGTATCTTTGCGAGCTTTGAAGATAAATAAATTCTCATTTCATATTCGTTTTTAGCGAAGTCTTAATGACCAGAATCGTTATTTTCGGGTGTTTTTGGGAAATATAAATTGCAAGTTGAGTTTTGCCGTGGAAGAGTTCGGCCCTGGACAAATTTCTGAAAACTCAAAAATGGACAAAATGACCCCCCTATAACTTTTGAAAATGACTATATATCTGGTGTTCCGGTGTCACACTCTTGTTCAGGAGCCCAAATTTAGTGGATTTGCTTAATTCCAGGTCATCTCATGAATTTCCTTGACCCTCTCCCGCAGCCTTGAAAACCCTAAAAATCGATGTTTAACATACTCACTCATCAATTCCTATAATAAAGCTTAAAATGCCTGTATCTTTGCGCGCTTTGAAGATAAATAAATTCTCATTTCATATTCGTGTTCAGCGAAGTCTAAATGACCAGAATCGTTATTTTCGGGTGTTTTTGGGAAATATAAATTGCAAGTTGAGTTTTGCCGGGGAAGAGTTCGGCCCTGGACAAATTTCTGAAAACCCAAAAATGGACAAAATGACCCCCCTATAACTTTTGAAAATGACTATATATCTGGTGTTCCGGTGTCACACTCTTGTTCAGGAGCCCAAATTTAGTGGATTTGCTTAATTCCAGGTCATCTCATGAATTTCCTTGACCCTCTCCCGCTGCCTTGAAAACCCTAAAAATCGATGTTTAACATACTCACTCATCAATTCCTATAATAAAGCTTAAAATGCCTGTATCTTTGCGCGCTTTGAAGATAAATAAATTCTCATTTCATATTCGTGTTCAGCGAAGTCTAAATGACCAGAATCGTTATTTTCGGGTGTTTTTGGGAAATATAAATTGCAAGTTGAGTTTTGCCGGGGAAGAGTTCGGCCCTGGACAAATTTCTGAAAACCCAAAAATGGACAAAATGACCCCCTATAACTTTTGAAAATGACTATATATCTGGTGTTCCGGTGTCACACTCTTGTTCAGGAGCCCAAATTTAGTGGATTTGCTTAATTCCAGGTAATCTCATGAATTTCCTTGACCCTCTCCCGCTGCCTTGAAAACCCTAAAAATCGATGTTTAACATACTCACTCATCAATTCCTATAATAAAGCTTAAAATGCCTGTATCTTTGCGCGCTTTGAAGATAAATAAATTCTCATTTCATATTCGTGTTCAGCGAGGTCTTAATGACCAGAATCGTTATTTTCGGGTGTTTTTGGGAAATATAAATTGCAAGTTGAGTTTTGCCGGGGAAGAGTTCGGCCCTGGACAAATTTCTGAAAACCCAAAAATGGACAAAATGACCCCCCTATAACTTTTGAAAATGACTATATATCTGGTGTTCCGGTGTCACAATCTTGTTCAGGAGCCCAAATTTAGTGGATTTGCTTAATTCCAGGTCATCTCATGAATTTCCTTGACCCTCTCCCGCTGCCTTGAAAACCCTAAAAATCGATGTTTAACATACTCACTCATCAATTCCTATAATAAAGCTTAAAATGCCTGTATCTTTGCGCGCTTTGAAGATATATAAATTCTCATTTCATATTCGTGTTCAGCGAAGTCTAAATGACCAGAATCGTTATTTTCGGGTGTTTTTGGGAAATATAAATTGCAAGTTGAGTTTTGCCGGGGAAGAGTTCGGCCCTGGACAAATTTCTGAAAACCCAAAAATGGACAAAATGACCCCCCTATAACTTTTGAAAATGACTATATATCTGGTGTTCCGGTGTCACACTCTTGTTCAGGAGCCCAAATTTAGTGGATTTGCTTAATTCCAGGTCATCTCATGAATTTCCTTGACCCTTTCCCGCTGCCTTGAAAACCCTAAAAATCGATGTTTAACATACTCACTCATCAATTCCTATAATAAAGCTTAAAATGCCTGTATCTTTGCGCGCTTTGAAGATAAATTAATTCTCATTTCATATTCGTGTTCAGCGAAGTCTAAATGACCAGAATCGTTATTTTCGGGTGTTTTTGGGAAATATAAATTGCAAGTTGAGTTTTGCCGGGGAAGAGTTCGGCCCTGGACAAATTTCTGAAAACCCAAAAATGGACAAAATGACCCCCCTATAACTTTTGAAAATGACTATATATCTGGTGTTCCGGTGTCACACTCTTGTTCAGGAGCCCAAATTTAGTGGATTTGCTTAATTCCAGGTCATCTCATGAATTTCCTTGACCCTTTCCCGCTGCCTCGAAAACCCTAAAAATCGATGTTTAACATACTCACTCATCAATTCCTATAATAAAGCTTAAAATGCCTGTATCTTTGCGTGCTTTGAAGATAAATTAATTCTCATTTCATATTCGTGTTTAGCGAAGTCTAAATGACCAGAAACTTTATTTTCGGGTGTTTTTGGGAAATATAAATTGCAAGTTGAGTTTTGCCGGGGAAGAGTTCGGCCCTGGACAAATTTCTGAAAACCCAAAAATGGACAAAATGACCCCCCTATAACTTTTGAAAATGACTATATATCTGGTGTTCCGGTGTCACACTCTTGTTCAGGAGCCCAAATTTAGTGGATTTGCTTAATTCCAGGTCATCTCATGAATTTCCTTGACCCTCTCCCGCTGCCTTGAAAACCCTAAAAATCGATGTTTAACATACTCACTCATCAATTCCTATAATAAAGCTTAAAATGCCTGTATCTTTGCGCGCTTTGAAGATAAATTAATTCTCATTTCATATTCGTGTTCAGCGAAGTCTAAATGACCAGAATCGTTATTTTCGGGTGTTTTTGGGAAATATAAATTGCAAGTTGAGTTTTGCCGGGGAAGAGTTCGGCCCTGGACAAATTTCTGAAAACCCAAAAATGGACAAAATGACCACCCTATAACTTTTGAAAATGACTATATATCTGGTGTTCCGGTGTCACACTCTTGTTCAGGAGCCCAAATTTAGTGGATTTGCTTAATTCCAGGTCATCTCATGAATTTCCTTGACCCTTTCCCGCTGCCTTGAAAACCCTAAAAATCGATGTTTAGCATACTCACTCATCAATTCCTATAATAAAGCTTAAAATGCCTGTATCTTTGCGTGCTTTGAAGATAAATTATTCTCATTTCATATTCGTTTTTAGCGAAGTCTAAATGACCAGAATCTTTATTTTCGGGTGTTTTTGGGAAATATAAATTGCAAGTTGAGTTTTGCCGGGGAAGAGTTCGGTCCTGGACAAATTTCTGAAAACCCAAAAATGGACAAATTGACCCCCCTATAACTTTTGAAAATGATTATATATCTTGTGTTCCGGTGTTACACTCTTGTTCAGGAGCCTAATTTTAGTGGATTTGCTTAATTCCAGGTCATCTCATGAATTTCCTTGACCCTTTCCCGCTGCCTTGAAAACCCTAAAAATCGATGTTTAACATACTCACTCATCAATTCCTATAATAAAGCTTAAAATGCCTGTATCTTTGCGTGCTTTGAAGATAAATTATTCTCATTTCATATTCGTTTTTAGCGAAGTCTAAATGACCAGAATCTTTATTTTCGGGTGTTTTTGGGAAATATAAATTGCAAGTTGAGTTTTGCCGGGGAAGAGTTCGGCCCTGGACAAATTTCTGAAAACCCAAAAATTGACAAAATGGCCCCCTATAACTTTTGAAAATGACTATATATCTGGTGTTCCGGTGTCACGCTCTTGTTCAGGAGTCCAAATTTAGTGGATTTGCTTAATTCCAGGTCATCTCATGAATTTCCTTGACCCTCTCCCGCTGCCTTGAAAACCCTAAAAATCGATGTTTAGCATACTCACTCATCAATTCCTATAATAAAGCTTAAAATGCCTGTATCTTTGCGCGTTTTGAAGATTAAAATATTCTCATTTCATATTCGTTTTTAGCGAGGTCTAAATGACCAGAATCGTTATTTTCTGGTGTTTTTGGTAAATATAAATTGCAAGTTGAGTTTTGCCGGGGAAGAGTTCGGCCCTGGACAAATTTCTGAAAACCTAAAAATTGACAAAATGACCCCCCTATAACTTTTGAAAATGACTATATATCTGGTGTTCCGGTGTCACACTCTTGTTCAGGAGGCCAAATTTAGTGGATTTTCTTAATTCCAGGTCATCTCATGAATTTCCTTACCCTCTCCCGCTGCCTTGAAAACCCTATAAATCGATGTTTAATATACTCACTCATCAATTCCTATAATAAAGCTTAAAATGCCTGTATCTTTGCGCGTTTTGAAGATTAAAATATTCTCATTTCATATTCGTTTTTAGCGAGGTCTAAATGACCAGAATCGTTATTTTCTGGTGTTTTTGGGAAATATAAATTGCAAGTTGAGTTTTGCCGTGGAAGAGTTCGGCCCTGGACAAATTTCTGAAAATTCAAAAATGGATAAAATGACCCGCCTATATCTTTTGAAAATGACTATATATCTGGTGTTCCGGTGTCACACTCTTGTTCAGTAGCCCAAATTTAGTGGATTTGCTTAATTCCAGGTCATCTCATTAATTTTCTTGACCCTCTCCCGCTGCCTTGAAAACCCTAAAAATCGATGTTTAACATACCCACTCATCAATTCCTATAATAAAGCTTAAAATGCCTGTATCTTTGCGCGCTTTGAAGATTAATATATTCTCATTTCATATTCGTTTTTAGCGAAGTCTAAATGACCAGAATCGTTATTTTCGGGTGTTTTTGGGAAATATAAATTGCAAGTTGAGTTTTGCCGTGGAAGAGTTCGGTCCTGGACAAATTTCTGAAAACCCAAAAATGGACAAAAGACCCTCCTTTAACTTTTGAAAATGACTATATATCTGGTGTTCCGGTGTCACACTCTTGTTCAGGACCCAAATTTAGTGGATTTGCTTAATTCCATGTCATCTCATGAATTTTTTTGACTCTCTCCCGCTGCCTTGAAAACCTAAAAATCGATGTTTAACATACTCACTCATCAATTCCTATAATAAAGCTTAAAATGCCTGTATCTTTGCGCGTTTTGAAGATTACTATATTCTCATTTCATATTCGTGTTCAGCGAGGTCTTAATGACCAGAATCGTTTTTTTCGGGTGTTTTTGTGAAATATAAATTGCAAGTTGAGTTTTGCCGGGGAAGAGTTCGGCCCTGGACAAATTTCTGAAAACCCAAAAATTGACAAAATGGCCCCCTATAACTTTTGAAAATGACTATATATCTGGTGTTCCGGTGTCACGCTCTTGTTCAGGAGTCCAAATTTAGTGGATTTTCTTAATTCCAGGTCATCTCATGAATTTCCTTGACCCTCTCCCGCTGCCTTGAAAACCCTATAAATCGATGTTTAATATACTCACTCATCAATTCCTATAATAAAGCTTAAAATGCCTGTATCTTTGCGCGCTTTGAAGATTAAAATTTCTCATTTCATATTCGTTTTCAGCGAGGTCTCAATGACCAGAATCGTTATTTTCGGGTTTTTTTGGGAAATATAAATTGCAAGTTGAGTTTTGCCGGGGAAGGGTTCGGCCCTGGACAAATTTTTGAAAAGCCAAAAATGGACGTAATGGCCCCCTATAACTTTTGAAAATGACTATATATCTGGTGTTCCGGTGTCACACTCTTGTTCAGGAGCCCAAATTTAGTGGATTTGCTTAATTCCAGGTCATCTCATGAATTTCCTTGACCCTCTCCCGCTGCCTTGAAAACCCTAAAAATCGATGTTTAACATACTCACTCATCAATTCCTATAATAAAGCTTAAAATGCCTGTATCTTTGCGCGCTTTGAAGATTAAAATATTCTCATTTCATATTCGTTTTCAGCGAAGTCTAAATGACCAGAATCGTTATTTTCGGGTGTTTTTGGGAAATATAAATTGCAAGTTGAGTTTTGCCGGGGAAGAGTTCGGTCCTGGACAAATTTCTGAAAACCCAAAAATGGACAAAAGGCCCCCTTTAACTTTTGAAAATGACTATATATCTGGTGTTCCGGTGTCACGCTCTTGTTCAGGAGCCAAATTTAGTGGATTTGCTTAATTCCAGGTCATCTCATGAATTTTTTTGACCCTCTCCCGCTGCCTTGAAAACCCTAAAAATCGATGTTTAACATACTCACTCATCAATTCCTATAATAAAGCTTAAAATGCCTGTATCTTTGCGCGCTTTGAAGATTAAAATATTCTCATTTCATATTCGTGTTCAGCGAGTTCTAAATGACCAGAATCGTTATTTTCGGGTGTTTTTGGGAAATATAAATTGCAAGTTGAGTTTTGCCGGGGAAGAGTTCGGCCCTGGACAAATTTCTGAAAATTCAAAAATGGACAAAATGACCCGCCTATAACTTTTGAAAAGACTATATATCTGGTGTTCCGGTGTCACACTCTTGTTCAGAAGGCCAAATTTAGTGGATTTTCTTAATTCCAGGTCATCTCATGAATTTCCTTGACCCTCTCCCGCTGCCTTGAAAACCCTATAAATCGATGTTTAATATACTCACTCATCAATTCCTATAATAAAGCTTAAATGCCTGTATCTTTGCGCGCTTTGAAGATTAAAATATTCTCATTTCATATTCGTGTTCAGCGAAGTCTAAATGACCAGAATCATTATTTTCGGGTGTTTTTGGGAAATATAAATTTATTTGGTGTTTTGGAATGAATTATATTTGCTTTACTTTTCAAGAATAACAAGAATGTATAGAATCATTCTGTTAATGTAAAAATTGTTTTAATTAACCCGATAATTAAATTTCTTGAATTTTCTTTTAAAGTTTGAATATGTTTATTATTTTAATGATATCCAAAGCATAATATGTTGGCTAGATCGAGGCATGTACACCAATTCGTTCTCTTTTCGATGAAGTGATAAAAAGAAATTTTAGGTTTTGACAAGTTTCCTAGGAACCAAACTAATCAAAATTTTTTTTTCGCACTTCTTAAAGCCTATTTGTCAGTATTCATGTCATTCTTTTTAATTAGTGCTATAGTTGATGTTTTTAGGAAGATGATACTTTCCTCAAGTGGCTATGAAATTTCCTATAAATTAAGTTCTAATTCCTTATTTATACAAAAATTCCTTTGACATATCCTAATTGGATTATTAGACTTTCAAATAATATATTGACAACTATCTATTAAACATTCTAAGGATTCTTGAATCACCACATTGCTGGTCCTCGTTAGAAACTCTAACAATGCAGATCCTATCTTTTTTTCTAGCAACTTGTTTTGTATCTAATTGTACAACTGCAAAGCTTTAGAATAACCCTGAGTTATATTTAACCATTATACAGTAAAGGATTTGTAATTATTACTACACTTTGCAGTATTAAATTTTAATCGGCCGGAGAAATCTATAAATTAAAAATGGAATGATCCTTTATCTCACAATGAAGTGAGATCTTTTAGAATGACAATTAAAATCTTATATTATAACAAAGATATTCATCCGCAACATCTCTTGACAGAGGGCATTTTATTTAGATTCTTCAGACATAGTAAGAATTTCAAAAATGGATTTAAGATGTGTGTTCTCAATAATGCTTGACAAAAAATGCGATAATTGCTATTATCCAGTATAATTATTCCCGTTTTGTGATTAAAGTAGGAATTCATTTGATTTGGAAAATTAAAATATAAATAAATTAATAAATATATATATTCGTGGCAGTTGAATCTTAAAACCTGTACAATATGGTAATTGTTTTATAGAGAATTAAAAATTAACTCGACTTTACTATCGGCGTTACCCCTCTGTCGCATCCCTGAAGCGAGATAATTTGACTTTAATTTTTGGATGATAATGTACTAATTGATTTTATTGCCAAAATTAAAGTCAAGTTATCTCGATTCAGAGATGCGACAGAGGGGTAACGCCGATAGTAAAGTCCAGCAAATTTTTAATTCCCTATAAAACATAAACCAAATTCTATAGGTTTCAAGAAAGTTAACTGCAACGAATAAATATATATATTTATTAATTAATTTATAATTTAATTTCCCAAATCAAATGAATTCCTACAATAATGCACTCTACTTTCAATAAAAAAACTGTTCTAAAAGATTTTGAGTAAACTAGACTTCAAAATTTTAAGTAAAATTCAAATATAGAGGATATTTTAGCACTACTCGTTCCATTAATAGGTGCTTATTCTATTATATATTAAGTTAAAATATACATTAAGGAATATTATTTATTACTAACAAATTATTGCATGAAAAATAAATATTTATAAGATATTAAAAATAAAAAATCTAAGAATACATTATTCTGTATATTTAATGATATTAAGAATACAAATATTAAAACATTAGATACATATTAATTTATTTTAAACTTTCAACATATCCATTTAAATTTATCTTTTATATAAAACTTATTTATGCTATAAAGATTATAAACTTAATCAACCAAGAAATTATTAACAATATTACTATTATTTTACTACCACTTCCCAATCCAGCCTCCTTCTCCTGCTCACCTCATTAGCTTTTCACATAATTCATTGCTTCTAGGCAGGTCTTTACACTCTATTATTCACATGCATCAATCAAACACATCCTAGTGCTTTCCTAATGTTAGATCACTCTTACTTAGATAACGAACACTACATCTTTTACAAGAATATCTATGTAAAAGAGTGATCCAACATTAGGAAAGCACTAAGATGTGTTTGATTGATGCATGTGAATAACAAAGCGTAAAGGCCTGCCTAGAAGCAATGAATTATGTAAATAGCTAATGAGGTAAACATCAGAAGGAGGCTGGATTGTGGACTAGTAGTAAAATAGTAGTTATATTATTAATTAATATTTTTGTGATTAAGATACATTTATTTAAATAGATTTAGATAAAATATAAAAATTATCAAATTAATTTTTAGGAAAAACTAAGTGTAAATTACAAAAAAGTATAACTCATTAATTTTGTTTTAAAACCGTAATGCAAAATATTAATTAGCAATTTGATCAAGCTTATAATTTTGGAGTTTAATCACAAGGTAAATTTACTAATACCTTGTATTATATAATTAATGTTCACAATCATTAAAAAATAAAAACATTATTATTTATACAATTTGATATCTATATTTTCTTTAATATACTAATAACATAACTGAATACATTAGTAATTAAAAAATTCAAAATACTTACAATATTTAATCAACATATTTATTAATAATATGACTATTTTTTTACTACCACTTGCCAATCCAGCCTCCTTCTCCTGCTCACCTCATAAGCTTTTCACATAATTCATTGCTTCTTGGCGGGTCTTTACACTCTATTATTCACAAGCATCAAGCAAACACATCTTAGTGCTTTCCTAATGGTAGATAGCTCTTACTTAGATAACGAACACTACATCTTTTACAAGAATATCTAAGTTATAATGATCCAACATCAGGAAAGCACTAAGATGTGTTTGATCGATGCATGTGAATAATAGAGCGTAAAGACCCGCCAAGAAGCAATGAATTATGTGAAAAGCTAATGAGGTGAGCAGGAGAAGGAGGCTGGATTGGCAAGTGGTAGTAAAAAAATAGTCATATTGTTATTTTATATTAATATCACAAATCTGATTGATTTTAACTATTATATAAAATAAAAGACAAATAATTTATATTAAAGATTAATCAAAATAATTAAAAATATATAATAATAATTAATTTAAACCTATTCTAATTATGAAATCCAGAATTATCAAAGACCTTGTTCTCTGTTTACATCCTATTTTATTGATTTTAAAAATTAGATTAGGGTTATATTTAATTTTTGTACAAAATATTGTATTTATAATATAAATAAAACATCTTATAATTAAATCAATTTGAGTATTAATAATTTTAAATTATGATATTATAACAATTAATTATCCTTCTTTATTTCTATTTTATATCTATATTATATTTACATGCTACTTATTAAAACTATTTAACAATATTACTATTATTTTACTACCACTCCCCAATCCAGCCTACTTCTGCTGCTCGCCACATTAGCTTTTCGCATAATTCATTGCTTATTGGCGGGTCTTTACACTCTATTATTCACATGCATCAATCTAATACATCCTAGTGCTTTCCTAATGTTGGACCACTCTAACGTTAATATCTCAAGTAGATGATGATTGTTGAGACTAGTGTTCTTTTGAGATATTAACGTTAGAGTGGTCCAACATTAGGAAAGCACTAGGATGTATTAGATTGATGCATGTGAATAAAAGAGTGTAAAGACCCGCCTAGAAGCAATGAATTATGCGAAAAGCTAATGTGGCGAGCAGCAGAAGTAGGCTGGATTGGCAAGTGGTGGTAAAACAATAGTTATTTTATTAATAATTTGTTTAATTTATAGCGTTGGTATTTTTATATAATAATTTAGTAGTTCAAATAATTTATTTATTTTATTTTGATAATTAATTAAATGTTAATAATATAAATTTCAAAATGGGGAATTATTCTAAAATAAAAATGTAAAACTAATCATATAAATAAGTAACTAACATTTATTAATACAGCTTCGGGATCATACTAGATCCCTAATTCCTTAACTTCCTTATATTAAAATTGACATTGTGTGATTATTCATTACCAATTCCAACTGTTATTAATAATATGGAGAGAGATAATATTTAATATTATCATTCTTTCCTAGCGCAGTGTTCCAAGTTGTTGCAGTCGCCACCACCAAGAATATTTTAACGTGTTTCAGGGTATTTTCAGGATATCTTCTTAACAAAAGAGAAGTACTCTAAAGACAAACATTACTGATTATTTTCAAATACTATAATTCAGTATCTAATAAAATTCAAATAATCTTACTGTTAGATTGGCAAATAATAAGATCAGATCACTACTTGATTAAAATTAGTTTGGATCTGAAGTTAACGTATGACTGAAATTTTGAGTTGCTTAAAATCACGAAATCTATAAAATTTGACTCAAAAAATAAAACCTTCTACACTGTTAGCAAGCTAAGTATTGAAAATTTATCTCATAATAAACTAATTTTAATTAGTTAAAGATAAGAATTCAAAATATTCAGAAGTTCAGTATCATTCTTTTAAATAATCTTCAAAAGTGGTATTGAATTTTTCCTTTTTAGTATATTTAGATGATTATAAATAAAAACCATATATGGTAGTAGAAGCTAGAATATTAATAAATCAAATTAAACTTAGAAAAATGTCACATATGATCCTCTCTAAACATATCAGTAAAAATTAATTGGAAGCCATATAAGCATTCTCTATTTTTTATAAAATAAGTCTTTTATAAACTGTAATTTAGGAGCAAGAACTGTAACTTCAATTTAATTACACAATAATTTAAGAATTGAAAATATTAAAATTACTAACAACAAAACTCAAGAAAACAATATTAGTTATACTATTAAATTGTTCTTATTTTGCCATTTTATTGAATTATTTTTTCAAATTCTTCTCTAGAATCAATGAGTAAAAATGAATATTGTTTCATAAAGGTGCTAGTATTCAAGAACTGGAACTTGATTAATTATTTAATAATCTGTTCTTCTTAGATACAAAATTTACTATAGTTAAAGTAAGACTACTTTAGAATAAAACTTTAAATGATGTAAGATCATACTTTAAAGAAATTTTTAACTTCTAATTCAGCGTTTACAAATAAAAGGATGAATTGCCACATTCGTTATAGTAAATCTATAGGAATATATACATATACAACTTTTATAAGAAATCAAAGTAATTAAGTATTCTCAATTGAAAATACTACATTTGATTGATTCATCTAAAAAAATACAGATATGAAGGTCACTCAAAAATTATTCGATATAAAGAACTAAGTGAAAATGAGCAATCCAATTAAGAATTCAACCTTTAAAAATGTCTCAATAAAATTCATAGGTTTACTTCTTTCTATTTGGTGAATTAAAAGATTTTGGATTAACCAACCTGAACTAATTTATGTAATTTTCTAAAGCAATTAGAACAAAAAGAACAACATTATCTCAGGAGATCAAGCAATTGTCAAATTAAATTAATTCATAAATATAGACAATTCAAAATAAATTGCTATAAGCAAATAACAGTTTCACATCAGGAGATACCTTATCAAAGCAACTCAAAGCACCAGAAACCCTTTGATAATAGAGAGCACCTATTTTAATAAAAATGTTTAAGGTATTTTCATATTTAAGCTGGAGATGTAATAATGCCAAACTTACCTCTATTAGATCAGATTAATAATTTAACCTTTCTAACAATTTCATAATAATGTCATTTATCGAATTAAACACAAACTTAAGATTCGTTGTTAGAGATTCAATTTTAATAAAATCTTATCAAAATCAGTGCGGTATACTGTTTGCTGATTTTTAAAATGTCGATGATACATTCTACAATTCAAATGCTACATCAAACTTTACTAAAGATGGAGAGCTTTTTTTCCTTTACTATGGAAGCTCACTCCTTATAGACTCTTCATAATAGTTAAAAAAATTTCTATTACGAGATTAAGCAAGTTTTAAAAATTAGGCAAAATAACAGCGTAAAATTCTATCATATACATTAACAAAGCTTTAAAGAGCCTATTTTGTACATAATTAATTCATAAAGACTAGGCGACTAATTTGAATACTTATTTTCACAAACAATTAAATTATGGCTATTTCACAAATTATAGAGTAGATCAATATGGTTTTGGATATTAAACCTAAATTTTAAAATTCTCTTTGAAAAGTGCTAGTGCAGTTACAGTTTGAGATAATTCGAAATACTAGATTTCTCAAATAAAATCTTAATTAAAAATAATTAATTGTTGCACAAGACTCACAATATTTTCTTCATTCATTTATCAGTAATTTGATTATTTGAGATAGTCAACATGAAGATCTAAAATTCTAAAAGAATGATAAATTATTCAAAGAGTAAAAGACATCTATAGAATAAAATATCCTCTCATTTCACATATAAATTAAATAGTTATTTCACAAGCTTTCAATTATAAATCTAATCTCAATTCCAATAAATCAAAGCAGTTATAAACCTCATTAAGGGGTTCTGGGGTTACGAATAATTAAATATATTAAACATTTATATAGTGCAAAATTCATTTAGTTCGGCATAATAATTCAAAAGTATCAGGGTAAACTCAAAAAAGGTTCAAATGGAATAGAAATTTTAATAAAGTAATTTTAAATGCACCTCCAGAGAGCTTAAACTGTAGCTTCTGTAATCAATAGAGCAGTATTGAAACTCAATATCATGAAAAAATTTTGACATTGAATGGAAGAGTCAGTATTATAAAAACATGGATAAAATTTATGTAAATTTTTGGTAGGAAAATTTGTTCAAACGAAGAGTAAGATTTAATATTTTCCTAAATGTTACATAGATGCTAAATTTGTGGAGTGGGTTTTATTCTCATTAGTAACTATCAGATCAGTGCAAAGAATGATCTTTAAACAGTGAATATTTAGGGGAAGATATAATTTGCATGGACTAAGGATATTGAAGATCTCACTACTCAACTAATATTATAGGGTGACTAAATAAACATGCATGTGTTGGAGGCTAATTAACCACAAGTTTCAAAGACATACTTTGAGATTTTGGATATGGCAACTTATGTCATTATGTATTGCTTAAGATGACCTGTAATTAACAAAGATCGGAAAAATTAATGTGGTCTCTGTCCAGTAAAAATTCTTAACTTTATCCACATTTTAGGAATGCTCATGTTATAGTCATTTCATTAAAATGGCTCTTGTGGGTTAACTAAAAAATAAAAAAGTGAAACAAGTATTAGAATCATAAGTTTATTGAGCTATTTCTATATTCCAACATTAACTCCTTCTTTTAATTTGAATTGAACAGAAAGTTTTATTTCATTTGTTTGATTTTTACAAGATATAGGATTTACCTAACCAGTAAGCTCAATACATTATTTAAAAGTGCTTGATATTGTAATTACTACAATTTTTCTTTGAATAATAATCTTTATATTTTTCTTCATTAAAAAGATGATGGTGTTTAAAACATTACTTCTACATTTCTAAGAACAAATTATGGTATCATGTATTGTCTTACTTTTTTTGCAATCCATCCAAAAAAATGTAGAATAACATTTTATTTATTCATTGTGAGAAATTTGATAAGCAAAAGCGTTTTATATAAACTGAGTTAGAATTTGTTGAAGTGGGTCTGTAATGATGTGGACTTTAAGAGTAGAAGTTCAAGCTATAATAATGTGGGTTATAGGGGGTTCAATTATAGGTTTCTTCTATATAAAAAGTAATTTGCAAAAGTTTTATGATCGTAAATGCTTTGAGAAATACAAAATGATGTACTATGGTTTGAAGAGAGAGTGCTTCTGTTGAATTTGTATATTCTATGAAAAAATTTCTTAATTTTTTTTAATGTATTTTTAATATTTACCCAATTAATATTTTCAATGCCTTGTTAAGTCTTCTAATTTTAATTAAATTTAAAAGAGCTCAATGAAATTTATAATCTGATAAGAATCCAGTAGTAAACTAATAGAGGAAAGAGAAATTATGTATATCAATTATATTCTATTTTAGGGCCTATTCTTTTTAAATAATCTTAAGGAAGATATCCTGAAGATCCCCTAAAGACACGTGAAGATATCTTTTCACGGTGGATTATGCAACTACTTGGAACACTGCTTTAGAAAAGCACTGACTCGTGATATTAATAATATTTTAAATATTAACTTACTACAAAATATAAAGTTTCTTCAATTACTGCCAGCTCCAGCATCTTTGTTCATTGACTTTGTGGACTTAATATTTGAATAAAGTCACTTACTAACTTCATACTTTGTTTGCAACTTTCGCTCTCTGTGAAGCTTAATCTATTCCTTACATCATGAAGATGTAAGTACCAAAATCTTATAAAAAATTAAGCAACAAATCTTGCTATAAATATAAGGGTGCTTCTTCAACGCTGAAAGCCAACACTCACTTATCTTGATCCCTTGTTGTCCGTATCTTCGGAAGAGATAATGTACTTTTACATATGAAACTCTTGAATAATTTCTATCAAGTTATCTCCTTGAATTGTTGAAAATATGCCAAAGAAATATTTTCCTTAAGTAGTTTATTTGACAACTGCTTCTTTATAAGCAGGACTGCGAAATCTCTAGGTTATTCATAGCATCATTATATTGGAAGCTGAAATTTCTGGATAGTTTAGAATCTCTCCAAACTTAAATCTTAAGTTTTCAATGCTTTCTTCTTCGCAGAGTAAAGCTCTTCGAAATAAAATGTTGGTACCTTCCATAGCTGGCATGAGCAAACCAAAATACAAAATCAAATTTAGTTACTATGAGTTCATTACCTTGCTGCACCAGGTAGCGATGCAAATCCTCCTTGCTTCTAAATCTTTTAATCAATTCTTGTGCTTGCACTCTTTTCATTGCATCATTCATTGACTCCATCTTGTTTACAGATCTAAGAAATGATATTCAAATTTAAGTTTATTGATTTCAATTATAAACCTCTGTAAAACTTACTATTAAATATGGGCATCCTATAGGAGGTCAACCTCTAAGAAGGATATGGAGAAGATATTTTGAACTGGTTTCAAACTTTAGAGATTGATTTCAATTTTAACTAAAATAGTTCCATATTTTAAAATTTAAATTGGTACGTACTTAATTAAAAGCACCCTAATTTTAATCACAAAATACCAACTAAAGCAGGACTTACTTAATTAGTTGCAACTCCTAAGTTGGTAATTGCTTTATTCAACTTATTATTGAAAATAAAAATGGTGACTTCCTGATCCACTTTTAAAGCTAAATCGTCCCGTAGAACTCATTTTTTTCTTCAATAATACTCTAAAAACTTTCCTTGAAACATGCAAGATTGCAAAGCTCTCAAAAAAGCTTTCAGTTGTAGAGGCAAACTTATAATTTAAATTCAAATTTAATTATGAGAGATAACATTTTAAGAAAAGCAATTTTGAAGTCTTACCTTTCACAGCAATAAAATATGTGATAGATGTGAGAATAACTTTTATTTAGAACTGCAAGAGCTATCACTTTAGGTCTTTTTTTATTATTATAGAAATTAATTATATAAAATAAAAAAATGACAAACAAGTGTGTGGGAGATAGAGAGGAGGAGAAAGTTAGAATTGAAATTTCAATGTAAGCAGAGGAAGTGGTAGTTTATTTTTGTGAGAAGTGTGAAAGAGACTTCACTCTTAAATCAAGTTGGCGCAGGTATATTTAGGTCCATAAGGAAGCTAAGCTTACTGTATATTTAAAACATGACAAAGTTGATGGAAAGTATGATTGCTTTGAGTGTCATAAGCAGTACTCTCATACAAGGTACTTAAAGAAGCATCTTTTAAAAGCCCGAAAGAAAGAAATAGTAGTTGAAGATTAAGACACTCAACTGAAGTTGCTCAACAAAAGAAAAGCAAGGGAGCCTCTTTAATTTGCCGAGCTTTAACAGCAAGTGAATCAGAGTATGTGAGGATTGCACGCAACCTCTTAGCATCAGAGGTCACTAAAATCATGATTAGAATAAAATACTAGGAAATTCCAGTACTTGCATAGATTGATTTAGATACCTCACTCTAAAGCTATCTAATTCTAGAGGACTCCTATGATATGAAAGTTATCAAGAATCATCAGTATGCTTACAAATTATATCCTTTCACTTATCCCATAAGTGATGATAAGAATTAAATAGAGTTTACAAATGATTATCAAGTACTCACTCAAGCAAATTTCAAGAGGGAAAATACTTAATAGAGCTAGATACTGTTCTAGTTGCCAAAGATCATGGCTTTCAGACTATCACTGTTTGAAATGCCTCAGAGATTTCAAAACTTGTCATAGAAAATCATAGATAACTTGCATTAATTGCATTTTAAACAATAAATGTACCAAGGAGCTACATAACTTAGGCTTTGTTCACTGAGATCTCAAGCCTGAGAATATTATGTTGAACTTTTCACCAGTAACAGTAACAATTATTGATTTCGATAGAGCACTAAGAGTGGAAGTATCAAGGCTTGGAAGTGTATTAGGAACTCCAGGCTATTATCCAGAAAGAGAAGACTGGAGCGATGGAGACTCTCAATGGGATGTGTTAGCTATGGCAGCAATTATAATAGATTGTTATATGCCTCAAAATGATTACTTCTCAACAAGGTGCAAGAAGGATGCTAACCAAAGAATTAAATAGTTTATAGATAAAACTAAAGTCTCTCAATCAATGAAGCAAATGCAGAGTCACTAATAATAAAACCAAACTCAAGATGGGTGATATTAATAGAGCAGATAGAGCTGTGATTAAGTAAGATAAACTTCAAATCTTTCACACAAGACCCAAAAGTGTATTTTAAGTGATTAAATTAAATACATTTACTATAAATCTCACATTAAAACCTATAAATAACCCCAACTCCTTACAAATTCCTTATAAATCAAAGCAGTTATAAACCTCATTAAGGGGTTCTGGGGTAACGAATAATTAAATATATTAAACATTTATATAGTGCAAAATTCATTTAGTTCGGCATAATAATTCAAAAGTATCAGGGTAAACTCAAAAAAGGTTCAAATGGAATAGAAATTTTAATAAAGTAATTTTAAATGCACCTCCAGAGAGCTTAAACTGTAGCTTCTGTAATCAATAGAGCAGTATTGAAACTCAATATCATGAAAAAATTTTGACATTGAATGGAAGAGTCAGTATTATAAAAACATGGATAAAATTTATGTAAATTTTTGGTAGGAAAATTTGTTCAAACGAAGAGTAAGATTTAATATTTTCCTAAATGTTACATAGATGCTAAATTTGTGGAGTGGGTTTTATTCTCATTAGTAACTATCAGATCAGTGCAAAGAATGATCTTTAAACAGTGAATATTTAGGGGAAGATATAATTTGCATGGACTAAGGATATTGAAGATCTCACTACTCAACTAATATTATAGGGTGACTAAATAAACATGCATGTGTTGGAGGCTAATTAACCACAAGTTTCAAAGACATACTTTGGATTTTGGATATGGCAACTTATGTCATTATGTATTGCTTAAGATGACCTGTAATTAACAAAGATCGGAAAAATTAATGTGGTCTCTGTCCAGTAAAAATTCTTAACTTTATCCACATTTTAGGAATGCTCATGTTATAGTCATTTCATTAAAATGGCTCTTGTGGGTTAACTAAAAAATAAAAAAGTGAAACAAGTATTAGAATCATAAGTTTATTGAGCTATTTCTATATTCCAACATTAACTCCTTCTTTTAATTTGAATTGAACAGAAAGTTTTATTTCATTTGTTTGATTTTTACAAGATATAGGATTTACCTAACCAGTAAGCTCAATACATTATTTAAAAGTGCTTGATATTGTAATTACTACAATTTTTCTTTGAATAATAATCTTTATATTTTTCTTCATTAAAAAGATGATGGTGTTTAAAACATTACTTCTACATTTCTAAGAACAAATTATGGTATCATGTATTGTCTTACTTTTTTTGCAATCCATCCAAAAAAATGTAGAATAACATTTATTTATTCATTGTGAGAAATTTGATAAGCAAAAGCGTTTTATATAAACTGAGTTAGAATTTGTTGAAGTGGGTCTGTAATGATGTGGACTTTAAGAGTAGAAGTTCAAGCTATAATAATGTGGGTTATAGGGGGTTCAATTATAGGTTTCTTCTATATAAAAAGTAATTTGCAAAAGTTTTATGATCGTAAATGCTTTGAGAAATACAAAATGATGTACTATGGTTTGAAGAGAGAGTGCTTCTGTTGAATTTGTATATTCTATGAAAAAATTTCTTAATTTTTTTTAATGTATTTTTAATATTTACCCAATTAATATTTTCAATGCCTTGTTAAGTCTTCTAATTTTAATTAAATTTAAAAGAGCTCAATGAAATTTATAATCTGATAAGAATCCAGTAGTAAACTAATAGAGGAAAGAGAAATTATGATATCAATTATATTCTATTTTAGGGCCTATACTTTTTAAATAATCTTAA
>ARYC01005611.1:0-15863 GCA_000711775.1 Oxytricha trifallax | reverse complement strand
TTTAAAAGGCAAAGTAAAATGAGTGCAGGCATATCATCTAGCTTGATGCCATTTTACTTGGTAAAGATCATGTAACCTTCAGGTTTCCTTTACTTGAAATGACTTACAGAGAATTCTTATCTGACAATAGATGTCAGAGATAAATTAGCTAGATAGTATTAGCAGATAGTTGAAGGGAATGAATAGCTTCACAAGCTAGATTATGTTCAAAGAGACTTAAAGCCAGAGAAAATCATGAAAAACTTTCACCCTCTTAGAGTTTATATTATTGACTTCAACAGAGCTCAAAGAGTGCAAGCCTCTACATAAGGAAATGTATACCGCACTCCTGGATATTTCCCAGAGAGAAAGGATTGGAGAAATGGAGACACTTAATGGATATCTGGGCTCTAGCAGTAATAATAATAGAGAGCGATATGCCAAGAAACGATTATTTTAGCTGCAGGGGTTAAAGAGATTCTAAGCAGAGAATCAAACAACATCTCGATAAAAATAAAATAAATGGAAGTCTCAGAGAACTTGCATACTCCACTATTATCAAGCCAAGCAAAGAGAATTAACAAACAATAGAAACAATTAAACATCATCTTAGAAAGATAATTCAGAGAACTACCACATGACTCTAAGCTTATGTTTGTGTGAAATATTTTAAAAACTCGCTTGTAAAACTCACTTAAATTACTAATATTTAAACATTAAACCCCTACATGAACCCTATTAAAACTGTAATAAAGTATGCACTAATAGTCTACTTATATCAATCAAAAACTCAATCAAACTACTGAAAGGGTTTTGGGGTTTTGAAATGCGCAAACAGATGCATGGCTCTAGTCTTCGAGCAAGCTCAATAGAACTGCGTTGAAAAGTGAGGTTGCAACAACAACTCTAGATTCCCAGTACTTGGAGCTATCAACCTCGCCTCTCAAGTTGAGTCAACCTCAACTCCCAAGAACCATAATAATATAAAATTCTTTGTTTATTTCTCAATCATCACATGAAAAATTATTTTGATTAACCTCTATGTGAACATAATTATCTCTTTGATCGTCGCTGCCTTCATCGGTGGAGTCTTTGTGACTCTCAGAAGAGCAACGAGACAATCTTACAAGGAACAAATGGTTAAACCAAGCGAACTTAAAAAGGAGTTTATTACTTAAGTTGCTTATATAATTTCATATTTATTTTGTTTTTTTATTTTCTAATAGTAATTAAATTCTTAGAAAAAATTTATATTAATTTTACTATAAAAAAAAGAAATGAGAAGCCAAAATCCTTAATAATGATTAGGAGCAAAATTCTTTCGTGTTTGATGAAAAATACGAGCGAGTTATTTGAAGTTAATGAACTTACCATAAGTACATAACTTATTAATAAAAACATGGATTATTTAACAGAATAAACCTTTTTAAATATTAACATTTAAACAGTATGATAATTATTATTTTATTTACATAAAAAAACAGTTGCCTATATCTATTCTTTTTAATATAATTATTATTTTTAATATTTTGTGATAATATTTAGTGAAATATAAGTGAGAGAGAATATTGTAAAAATATATAGAGAAAAAAAGATTGGTTTGTATTTAAGGGTTTTAGGTAATTTAATGATTAATATTACAGAGAGATAACTTAATATATGAAATAGAACTGAGAGCGTGTGCTTTTTTTATTTTCTTTATCTTGCTTATTTAACAATATTAATTAACTTTATGTGTTATTAAAAATTCATTAATAGTATAGAACATTTTTTTGGGAAGTTTTTAGGGGCAACGGATAACTTAATAAATTATAAATAAAAATTAACTAACTTATTATTTTAATAATTATAGTAGACGTGATAATTCAACAGTCGACCCGCTGATGACCTCAAATCTTCTCTGAAGAATAGATGAGCTCCACCTGGAGAGATATTCAGCCGCCAGCTTTTATTAGGACAAACCGCGTTTCGAGGTGTAAGTGCACACGATTAAGTTATTATCATCATATTATTAATATTATCATTTTGTTAAATTGTTATTATTTAAGAGCGACCTTTATTAGACTGAGCGTCCGACTTACCTTTATAAATTAATTTTATACCGTTTTAGCATTAATAATTTTAAATTAGAGAGTGTTTTCAACTCTTATTAATACACGACTTGCTTAAAAGTTGAATTGAGTGAGAGTGATGAGTTGTTGGTGAAGCTGGAATTTAGACTGTGACTGTAAAGACTTGATAAGATGTTAATTTTGAGAGTGAGTAGATACTGCAGACAAGCCTAATATTTGGATGACCAACTATTGGAGTCCATTTTTCCACTTGCGAGTTGACTATTCGTAGTTGCTGCAATTCATCGGCATACCTATACGAAAGGTGTTCGGGGTCGTTGATTTTGATTAGACTGGCTGATTAAATAGTGACTGAATTGACTTTATATTAGAAATTCAATTGAGACTGCCTTACTACAAAGAATGTTGGAGCTGTGAAGAACTAATATTATTTATCTGAAAGTGTTGAATATAAAGAAGTTAAGGCTCAATCACGACACATAGTTCTGTGTGATCCTATGTGACCCACCGAAGGATTGGGAAGGAGACAGGCTTTAAGAAACTAACCATCTATCTGGGTAACAAATCCTGGGAGCCAAACAAAAACCCGGTCTCCAATACAGGACACCAATGGTAGTGAGAAAGGGAAGAAAGAGCATAAAAAATGATTATATATACCTGGTTGGTTTAATCCCCAGTATTAATTTCTGTAAAGCATTAAATAATAATATTATTTATAGACTGGACATGTTCGCTCAGAGGGATTAGTATAGGGTTTGTTCATTACTCGACTCTCATCATCTCTCTCCCTGGCCAGAGTTTTAATTCTTACAGAAATCTGTAAGATATCATCTCACATATCTTATTCATAACAAGAAATTGTGTATTTTACCGATCTGCTTCTGCTTTCTTACTGAGACCATACTCTAGAATATTGTTGCCTTCCTGCATTCTCAAACTCTGATTAGTCATCCCTGACTTATAGATTATTTTCTCTATGTCATATGAGCATTCATATTGCTTAACTCCAATCAATTTCAAAAATCACATGAGTTTCCTTCTATGACCCCGCATCTACATAGATTTTAGAATTCTTACTTATTGATCAACTAGTTGATTCTGATTAATGGCGACAAAGAGTAAACCCATACGAAATGAGCGATAAGTCCTTCATAGTTGTTTCATTCTTTAACGGGCAGTTAATATATATCATTGAATTCAATCCAGTCTATTATTAATCAATTGTTGATTCCTATAATTATCAGTATTATAAAATAAAAAGTAAAATGTATTTGATTTTAAAATGGTTGAAATCAAATATAATTAGTGTTTAATCTGAAGCACTTACTAATTATCGATTAAAATTTAATGACCAAAAAAATATTTTAAGACTCATTACTTTTATTTGTGTTAAAGCTAATGAAAAAATCTTAATTTTGGAAAAAATTACATGTAAAATTTCGAATGTATTTTTAGTAGATTAAATCAAAGTTTTTCATTATTTATAGAGTAATTTATGTTCCAAATTTTTGGACTAAAATTATAAATTTAAATGATCTAACTTAATATATGTTATTAAATTATTTTTATTTTTTCATGATGCATCGTGACCATTTTTAAATAATTAAAGTAAAATTAAACTGTTTTTTATGGTAATATATATTTTTTTAATTAATAATAAATATTTGAAATAACGTGTGTGGATCTTGTATTTGACAGGTACTAATAAGGAAAATCTTACTAACATCGCGCCTTCTCATCCCAAAGACCAAGTTATCTTAGAATCTGCTTATGATTGGGCCATACCAGTTTTGTGTCCGCTCATCCTTTCTTATGGATACCTTTATTAGTGAGTGTGTTTTAGGTGTGTAGGGTTTTTATATTGCGAGAGCCTCTTTAGACTTTTTGTTAAGGGAGCATACAGACAAAACTTCAAATACTCGCTCTTACTGTCATCCCGGGTTATAAAATTTGATCTAAGGGACATATATGATTGGGTTTCATCTAGAAGTTTAGGAACAATATGCTTCACTTTATTTTATTGAGCAAGGTTTAGGTATCACAGCCTACATAAAGTGTTCCTCTCAAGAGAGACTATGCTTATGATTCCCTTCATTTTATTGAGTAACAATTGAACATTTTAACTTCTTTTTCAAAATGTTAGTATCCAGTCAGCACTTGTTCTTTTATATATTGTTTGGGTCTGTAGAAGTTAATCGAAAGAATATCCAAAGAGTATTTTTTGTATTTTGTTTGAAATCTTAAGGATGAGGTTATTAAGTATGATGAATGTATGAAATTTGAGTAGTATGTAAAAGTAAAGTGTTATATGTTAAAACCCGTTGAGGGTATCTTTAAAAAATTATAATACTTCTAAGAATAAATGACATTAAAAAATGAAATTGGGTATATGATTTATAAAATTAGATTATTCTGGCATATTTATGTCCTTACAGAAAGTTTTGGTCTCATGAATAAAACATGAACCAAATTTTAATATGAAAATTCAATTTCAATTAATAGTAGTTTAATTCATTTTCATTTATTGTTCCATGATATTAATTTTACTATTGATTCGTGTTAGTAGCTTTGTGGTTGATTAATATGGTGCATAATATTATGTTTTAATAATAGGTACAAGCTAAGACCTTAGCTGAGAATATTTATTAACACAAACATAAATAACTTCATAATTAAAGAAGACCTATAACAAATATCAGAGAATCAATATCGAAGGTTTAGCCAGATCATTTATAGATTCAGGATTCGTTGTATCTACGAGTTTCGTTCTAGTGACTAGTCTCATTTTCTTATCGTTGCATCATTTCCTTTCAAATCTGACTGATCTTTTTCATATTTTCAATAGTGATTCAGGAGTCTTCTGAGTGAGTTTTTGTCTTCTGTTGAATTCCTCTTGATTCGAGCGTGAGCAGTAGAATTTTCTATAGACTAGTTGATCGCCGCAGCTTGGCATTCTTTTCTTACTTTCTATGCTCTTCGTTGTCCATAGGATAAATCTACAAGATAAAGTACAAATCACCTTTTAAGGAGTTGAAAGAGCCAGTTCCCTGAGCAGGGCGGCTTTGTTCATGTAGCTTCTCACTCTTTCACATAATGTTCTTGAGATGTCCTTTCTCTCTGATAAGAAGTTGGTCTTTACCGACTATTTTGTCATGTGTAAAGTGCCTTTCTGTTCGGGCCCATCTCCTCATTTATCTAGGCAAGTATAAAAAGTTAAATGCTTAAAATTATCATAGTAATTGTCCCAGCATTTTATGAATTTTTACTCCCCAAGTTTTTCATGTGATATTATACATACTATAAAGCAAATGCGCTTTGCTTAGGATAGTGTAGACTTCATCCTTTAAATTTCAATTGTGGTCAGGGGTCATCTAGTTCGATTAGGGATTTGGATTTCGCTCTTTTTTTAATTTTAAAGTTTAAATTTCAATAACTATTAAAATTATATTTCACTTTTAAACACTTACTTTTAATGCCCTCTGATCCAGTTAGGTAAGGGGATCCCACACTCACTTTTCTTTCGTTCAAATTTATTAATATAATACATCCATTTTCAAACATTTATACAATCGAAAAAAAGCGAATAATTTAATAGGCACCTCCTATTAAAATAGGCCCTCTTAACTTTTAATGAAGGGGGTCTCGAATAAATTAAAATTAGATTTTATTAGTATAATTTTATAGTTTTTTATTTCTATTATAAGTATATTAAATTAGAAAATGATCCATACAATAGATATCATTTTATTTTTAGATAAAAACAGTTAATTTAAAATAAATTTTGTAATAGATTAAAAAACTTCATATAAATAGGCTTCTATCAATGATTTTATTCGAATATAATTTAAATAATTTTAAATAACAAGATGAGATCGACAATTTTCAATCCTTCATTAGGGTCATAGAATTAATTATAGCGTAATATATCAAACCGTTTTCACTTTTGATGCTCGTATTTTTTTTCATTAAATTGAATTATTTTCTATTAATTATAGATGAATTAAATAAAATAAATTAATTTTTTCATTGGCAGCTAAAACTCCTTGTCCGCCTAATCCTTCTACAATAATCTGAAGCTTAGTGATTTAATAGTTCCCTCTGCTTCTGGGCTATGCTACTAATGTTTCTACCAAAACGATTCTAGTTTCTATGTCCAAGCTAAACCTGCTTGCTATCTATAATCAATTTAATGATAAGCTAAGTTTTTAAAGTTAATAAAAGCAACTACTTTCAAGCAGTTAAAGTGCTTAATGGTTAGAAGTATGTTCCACCTGCATTTAAGACTATCAAGTAATTGGATTGCTACTACATGGGAGGGAGATTATTCAATTGCTAATGAGTACTGCACTGGATAAATTTCTTCATACTTCCAGTGTGCTGGAGAATAAAAATAAATATAATTATAAAAAGTGATGGGTTATATTATATATCAGAAAATTAAAAAGAAATATAATGAAAACATCAATTTAGAATAGTAGAAATTCTATGAGTTGATATAAAAAACGAATCAAAATTAATTGGTACAATCTCAATTAAATTAGTAAAAACATTTAAATAGTAACAAACATTTTAATTCTGATTCAATTCAACTTAACTGTATTCTCAATAAAAAAAATAGTGTTTTTCAATATATTAAAATAATCACTTTAACCATTTTTTTCAATTAAATAAGTTAATAATACATATTAAGAATGCTCAAATGAAGTGCCAGATTATAATTACCTAACGTCAGGTACTATCTTCACCATAGCAAATAATACCCGCTGCCAGTATAGACTTTTCATCTCCAGATAATTTGAAAATGCTACCACCAAAACTCAATTCTTCACTCAATTCAATTATCTGGTTATAATGTAAGTTTCTATGTAAGGAGAAACTTATCAGTATTTTAAATATGAAAAAAATGTTTTTCTCTCATAATTTGGACAATTTATATGAATTTCTAGCTTAATAGGATAATTATTCTATGTTAATGCAAGATATTAAACTTTTCATGGTCGAATACCACCTATAATTTCCAGCTGGTGGACTTCAACTTACTAAATTATGTGCATAATGGCAGCTACATCCTAGTGATCAACAGAAGCAACAAGCCAGCTCAATTTAATTTTAAAACACACGCCAGTCAAGAAAGTCCTATAGTGGTACCCAGTAACAATGGCACCACAAATAACACTAATAATAACACTGGAGGTACAAACACCACGAATGCCACTAATACAACCAATGGGACAGATGGAACAAACATAACAAATGGACTGGTGGAACAAATACAACCAATGGCACTACTAATGATACAAATACCACAAATGGCACTGGTGGCACCAATTCTACTAGTAACAACACAAATAATAGTACGAGCAATAATACTTCTGGGGAAGTGCTTCCCCCGTATGACTTTGATTACTTTAATAAAACTACTCTGCCAGTCAATAGTGCGGATAGAGACTAACTACAAGCCCTTTTAGCGAAAGATGAGATAAACTTTAATTAAATACTATAAATTATACTAATCAATTCTTATACAATTCTTACTTTTGCTATAGCTGAATATTAATTCAATGTTAACTTTAGTATTGGGAACATAAAAATAAATTTGATACTGATATCATCTATGATATTTTTACAGCTGCTAAATGGAATATCGAATACAAAATAGAAAAATTCTCTCGAATACCTTTGAAACTATCAAAATAGAATGATTCAAAAATTGTTAGTGTAATAAAAATCACTTAAATTTGGCTTAATATGTCATGAGGTTTTATTAGAGCTAAAAGTTGAAAAAATCAAATTTATAAGTAGATTTATTTTGAATTTTTATTTCATAACGAATCATTTCAATGATAATTAAAGTGATCCTAAATAAAAGGATCGATATTTTATGATAGTTCCTGAATTTCTTATCAAAATCACGGAAATAATAAATAAAACAAATATGAAGAGATGGGAATTTATTGTACATATCTAAATGAATATATACTTTGTGTGCCTTTGTATTAAGTCTCGTGTTTACTAAAGTTGATTAGTGGTATATTTAATAAAATAAGATATATATATATATATATTAGGAGTGGGAGAGAGTATTGTATATGATCTTTTTAAGGAAATAAGTTGGAACCTTTTGCTAAGCAGTTGCGAACTACTTGCTCGTTGTTGTGCTTTCTCAGTAGAAGTAGCCGAGAACCTTGCCATCGATGTGCTTTCTCTTGCCTTCTTCGTGGTCCATGATACCGTAGGTAGTTGTAAGAATGACGCGTCCGAATTGTCTGGAGGGGAGAATGTTGTAGATGAACTTCTCGAAGTTCTTGAGTTTGAGGTCGTATCTGGGGGAGATGACTCCGCACTTGTTCAATCTTCCGTTCAACTCAACGATGATCTTTCCGTTTCTCTTATCGTCTACGATCTCGAATTCACCAATGTAACCTACACAAAGAGATTAGACAAAAATAGTATTACTTTGGGTAAGTTTCATGAAAGTTTCTCTTTAAATTTTTTGTCGCAAATTATTGAGATTAAGGGAAAGAGGGGATAACTTACCGTGCTTTTACATAACTCTGAGTAACTTAATGAGAACCTTGGAAGTGGGTCTGAGGAGGAACTATATTAGAAAAAGGTGAGGAAAGAACACATCATTAAACGTTTCTTTTATAGTGATTCACAGTACTACTATACTAATACAATACATTTTACTATATAATTATCATATATTTTGTTGGTTTTCATTAGCTTATTTGTCTCTTTCCTGCTTTTTCTGCGTGTATAATTGACTTTAAGCTATCAGCAAAAACACTCATTCTGATCATTTTTACGAGCTTTCTACACCACAATGAATAAGATACCACGAAGATAAAGTCAAAGATTGATGAAGGTAGGCGAAATCGTCATATATAATTATGAGCAGCACAAACTTACTCATTTAGTAATTAAAACAAATAATAATTAATATCTCATGCAAATCACACAAATATTCATACATAATGTTGGCCTTTTAATTACTTGATATTATAAAAATTATAAAACAAATTTAAATTAAAGTTTTTATATTTTAACTTAAATTTATATATTTTCATATAATTTTTAAGTATAGGTTTTAGCAATGCAAAAGTAAAAATAAGCTATAATAATTAAAAAAACAAATGATAAATAATTTTCTAAGTTTTAGTTTTAGTAAATTACCTATAATTGTCGTTTTTAGCAAAGAGATAATAATATACATTTAATTAGAAATTATTTTAAATGTTATTTTATCAAAAAATTATAATTATCAGATTATATTCATAAAAATTCCTAATTTAATTATATATTTGATTTTTATAAACAATTTAGCAATAATAAAATGAGCAGTTCAGGATAATTGATGCTTGGCAGCAGTGGTACTTCACTATCTAAACTGTAACATAAGAAAATTACATCTCATTCAATATCCAGTAATTCAATTTACACCGCTTATAGTTTCTTATGTAATATTTAAAAAAAAGAGCACTCTATATATATAAAACAAGGTAGAAAGAGCTAATTTATGGGGAGTAGAAATGCTATTTTTTGGGGAGGGGTAAGACTATCAAATTAATTAATTTTTTCTGGTAAACAAGAAATAAATTTAACTAAAAGTTTGGGGATAGGCGCTAGATCAAGTTTACTCCCAGGCGGAGGGATAAACAGTATATCTAAAGCTGCGGGAGTTAGTCATTTATCAGGAAAAATAGCATAATTTTTATAGAATATGTAGTTGTATATGAATGGGTATAAAGACAATATAAAGTCATTAATTTAATAAAAGAATCATTACTTTAAGATCCATATTTTAATAACATAAAAATAATGGAATCGGAGGCAGCTCAATATATCTATAGAAATCACATAATTTAAGCAGCTCAGATACATAAAATTCAAGAATAAAAAGGGACTCCAATAAAAACACAGTAAATGGAAACGATTATTATACTGTGCAAAATACAAGAGATAATAGTATTTAAAATTCATCGCAATAAACTTCAAGAAATTAAAACAATTTGGCATCTCCCTTAGTAAATCACGTGATTTCGTTAAACAACACAAATTTATTTATTTTAAGATTTAAGATTCTTAATGTTTTTAGTAAAACTTTCAAATTAAAACTCAAATTTTTTACAAACAATTAAGATTCGTCTACCCCAGTTATGAATCAAAATAGAAGTATGCGAAGTCCATAGAGGTCTGGTCAAGGGAGCAAGCCACTTGATAAAATTGTGGAAAACCAAACACCAGTTAAACTTTATCTGATTTTTTTAAAGTTCTCAGCTAAAGTCAAGTTTACAAGCCAATTATTAATTAAATAACTATTGGTGGTAGAAAGACAAGTACTTTTAACAAATTATATTTTAGATTTAAGTAAAGAATAAGTTTAACAATTTACATGACTAAGATTCTTATATTTGAAAGGGGGGGTGGGTATTTATAACTTATCAAAAAGTGATATTTATATTTGTACTGTAAATCGACATTCCGTTCTTACAGGAGACAAATGTAAGTATATATAATTAATATTCTTAACCGATTCTATAGCCTATCCTCGAGCTACAAGTGTAGTAAAAAACAATGGATTACTTCTACAGAAATATTTCAGCTAAATGTCTAATTTAAGTAAATCTTAAAACGCAAAGAAGCAATTAGAGTAAATAATAATAAATAGTAACCTGCCTATGAGCAGTTAAGAAGGTGATATCTCGATTACTTCAACCAATAATAATTATGGGGTTAGATCGAAATAGTCTCATAAAAAATCAGTGACTTTTGGTTGTATTCTAGCAGAGCTATATACCGGTGAGCCACTTTTCCCTGGAAATAATGAGAAAGAGAAGCTTGAGCTTATTATGGAGATATGAGGTATTCCGACTGAAAATGTTATAGATTAAAGTAGAAAGAAAGAGCATTACTTCGATGTCGAATACTCTCCCTTCTTAATAGAAGATGAAGAGATGGGAGTATTGAGAATACCAGAAAGTCGAAAACTGGAAGACGCTGTTCCTTGTCAAGATGAATAGTTCATAGATTTCATGAAGAAATGTTTTACTCCAAAATATTAAGTTATTTAAGCTTAGAATTGGATCCAAAATTGAGAGTGTCAGCTTGCTAGGCTATGTAACATAAATGGATTTAAGAGGGCCTACTGCAATCGAAAGATAGTACAACTTCCTTATAAGTCTTAAATAGAAGCATTCAGCACTAATCAAACCATCATAAATAAGAATCCTCAAATAATCTATAAGTTCCAAATATTATGCTTCGTCGACTAGAAGATCAGCAAGATGGGGTAAAGGGTTTAATCTATGAAGAGTCTCCTGTTCATCCGATAAAAGAAAAGCCAAAAAAGAGTCTTACAAAGCATTTCATCTTTTAGACTGTTAAAGTAGGTGGAGTGGGACTGGCAGATGTGGATAGTTTAATCAGCACTCCAAAAAATGAAGGGGGAGTTCCAAGAGGAGATGAAAGCACAAGCTCAATTATGCAGTAAGGAGTGATAGACAGAAGTGCTTCTTTTCAATTACTTATCAATAAGGAAAATATCATTAATGAGTAGGAGCTAAGCAAACCACACAACATTAGCATGATAAATAAAAATATCAGTTAAAGCAATCATAACTTAGTTATCAGTTAGCAGCAGCAGTGTAAAGTATACAAAACAAAGACAAGCAAAAAGCTGTGAAAATTATTGGAAAAGTAAGTCAAAATTAAAGGTTATAATTCTTTTTGTTTAGTACGAGATCATGAGAGCTGGAGACGAGGATTAGAAATAATTAGCAGATACGAATAATCAAACTTCTGGCATAGCCAGTGAAGCAAATATACTACCTGTGAATTAGCATGAACCTAATTTAATAAACAACGAGAATTCTATTAATAAGATAACAGTGATATTTAACCAAGTGATTTATGATTTAATAAACTTTTTCATCTTTTAATATTCAAATACAGTTCGTATTTCAATAAATAATAGAACAGTAACATTTTACCAAAAGCAAACAAATAATAATAAGAGTTAATCTCATAAAGCACATTTCACAGCTGGCTCTAGTAGCAGTTAAAGCACGAATAAATAATAAAGTGCCCAAGAAAAATCCAGCTAACATAAAATAACATAATATTGTTTTTGATAAAATATATTACATTTATTATAAAAATTAACTAAAAAAATGCTTAATTTAATTATAATATAAAAGAATAATATATAATAAATAAAAAATAATCATAAAAAGTTTATATTGAATTATATTTAATTGTATATAAAAAATATTCAATTCTACAATAAAAGAAAAAGAAATGATATTTGTTTTTTTAGAAAGTATATTACTTTATTGTACAGTTTATACGATTAGTTTTTATTTATATAATCTTCAGTTTTTCAATATATTTTTTAAGATAATTATGTATGTCACAAAATTTATGCTACATGATTCTAAATATATCAACATAATAATATTAAAAATAATAAATGGGCTTATTCAAATAAAAATTATGTACGAAATAGTTATAGTATATTTTAAAATTTATAATTTTTTATATTGAAGATAACTCTCTAAAATATTGGGATAAATATTCGCATTATTTTTTTCAAAATGAAGCGATATAAATATACTTTTTTTTTCATTTTCGTTACAGAATTTTTACTAAGAATTTTTAAACCCAAAACTTATTAATTTAGTAAACATTATGTTCAAAATTAGATTATAAAAGATTATAAATTTTGAATTCCTATATCATAGTTATTTTAACGCCCTCTTCTTCAACATAAAATTATTTAATTAAGTTTATTTTATGCTGTTTATATTTAATTATTTTAATTTGCGATTGTATATATTGTTAATAATTAAAACAATATATTATAAAGTTTTAATAAGAGTAATCTAATCTCGAATAAGTTACAAGTTTACAATAGGTAAATTCCTCAAAAATGAATGCTAAAAACTTTAATTAATTTATCTTCTGAAGTAGTTACCAAGACACTCCCATTTTTATTTGGACCATCGATCTGTTAAAGTCTTTGTGCCCTGACTCAAAGGAGAAATAATGATCTTGAAAAGATGCCTGAGACATTTGCTAAGTTTATTAACTTTTTATTAAAAGTGAGAAACTAATTAATTTTTAATTATTGTTATAATTTATAGCAAGTTTGTTGGAATTTAAGTTTTTGAAGAAAAGAGGGCGATTGAGTGGCATCGTTGTCTGAACGCAATTAATTTAGAGCATTTGATTACTCAGACATCATGTTTTTATTCGATCTGTCATCTTAAAATATATAATTATAATAATTATGCTAGAATTGTTTGACTACAAAATCGAAGTTTACTATCAAATAACTCAACCACAATTAATCAATCAAACTCTTGCTTCGATTCCTCATATTAAAATCTATTTTTATCCATATCATCTTATTGATATTGCATTTCTACATCACTGTCATCATCTAAGCTTTTCTGATATTAATAATAGAATAAAATCATAAAAAACAGGTGAATAGTTTATATTTTTTAATTTTTAATTAAATTAAGCAATAATCATCATCTTCAAAGTCATCTTAACTACCATTTCTCTCCCTCTTTTTCTGTGCTTTATTAACGTTACTATTATTACTTAGTCGTTTTTAACCTGAATATTTGTTGTTATTCAAGCTATTTCTCTACATGGAATTCTATTGGTTTTAATAAAATCTAAAAATTTTTAAAGTCAATTAATATATAAATTAAATTCGTTCCTATGTTTCCTTTATTATTTAATCCCTAAGCCCTAGAATATTATATTTACTAATGCCAACTTAAGTAGTGGTTGCAGGCGTTTATTTCTAGAAGATAGATTATTACTACTTTTTGCAATATTTCTTCTCATTACTTTCCCATTAAATATAATTCACTAAGACTTACTAAAAATATTCGTCATAAAGATTTAAACTATTTTTTGACTTAGTTTTATATTTAATTAGTTATGAGAATTTTACCACCCATCAATGATCTTCCAAAGCACAATCTATCGATCACGACTTGCACTCAAGAACCAAATTAAGTAACATAATAATTTTTGCTTTTTAGCTTTTCACTTGGAAATTTTAATTTCAACATAGAGTCAATCATGTCCTTATGAAATATCAGCTGGCAAGTCATTTTGTTTTTATTTACATCATGAATTTCTATAGTGGAACTTTCATTAGTTGGCTGACTGCGATTGAGATGTGTTTTAAAGTCAGTTAGATAAGACAAGTTGGCTTTAAAATATATAAAGAAAAAATATTTCATCAAAATTCAACTATTAAAGGGAAGAAAATTATTATTCATCTTATTAATTAAAAAGCAGTAAGGCTCATTATCAATTAAATAAAAAGCTTTTGTTGCGTCTTCAGAGTCTTAATAAGTTGATAAGTACCAGTATTAAGCATAAGTAGAATCAAGTTAATTCTCTAATTTTTAAGAGCACAGGCAATTATAGCAGTATCTTCATACGTACTGCGTTTTGGCAGCATATCTTCTATTTCAATCATGCTATTATAAGAAATCGCACCAATCAAGTTGAATCTCCATGATTTATTGTGGCTTAAATTATGAACTCCATACCTTAACGATTCCGCACACATCTGCAGAGACAAAATACTTATTTTTCAGGGACTCCAGAGGATACTATTACTCTTATCAAATTGTAATGTGCGCTGTTTATTTGTTCTTTTTTCGCTCTTTAAGACACACTTACAATTAAAAGGTTGCATGAGTGACAACCTGCTACTATTATATCCTAGGGTTTTTAAGGGGTTTGTTGTTAACCAGTCAAAGCTATGCATGTTATAGTCTCAGAAAAATATTAAGATTCCAAAGTAATAAAAAAATGCAAACAATTTTGATGTCTCGCATTTCTTATTACCGGAATTCCAAAACTTCATAAAGCAATCATCGTTAGCAGTTACCAATTTATTTTTACATGAAAATTCAAAGTTTGTTGATGTATTTTAAGATTTAGATAGTTTTTTATCTTAATTTATTTAGAACCACTTCTTTATTGCTAGGCTTGATTAATTGATTAACGCCTGATGCATTTTCTTCAATTTACTTAGACTAAGTAAATTTTATATTCTCATTTGCTTTCCTCAATTTGGGATGGCTTTCAATTTTATTATAACTTCTTTTCAAGAAGTACAAGGATTTTCTTTAAGTTTAAATATTAGTTAAATAATTAAAAATTATTTGAGTTCATTTTTACAAAATAAGCAAAATCATAAAGAATATTTATACTTTCATTCTATTTTAAAGTAAACTTTAGATAATAAAAATTTAAATTAGATTTTCTTGATAAATGGGTTAAAGTATCATATATTTCATTTTTATTGCCGAAATAAGTCAAAATATTCAATTCTAATTGGCTTAGACCGCCGGCATTGGGATTTAAATTAGCATTTTTAAGTTATTTAATTGTTCTGCCTTATGGTGGCCTCTGAAATTAATTATTATTTCATTATTATTTGCATTTTAAACAGGGTTTATATTTTATATTGTAAAATATTGCATTGATTTACAATATATAAAACATATTCTATGAATCAAATGAAACTTGGTTACATATTTGAACTCCAAACTCAAACTCAATAAAATATTATTTATATATTAATTTCATCCTAAAAATTATAGCATTTATTTACTATATAGTCTCTTGGGTAGTGCCTTCATTATTGAACTTTTGTGTTATCGTCCCACATGTGAATAGATTATTGGTGTACTATTCGTCTGTTTTGAGAGTTTTCACTCCATCTGGCTCAGTGATGCTTGATTTTAGATGTTTATCGGTAAGTGCTCGCAA
>ARYC01005610.1:0-27643 GCA_000711775.1 Oxytricha trifallax | reverse complement strand
GGAACCATATTTAAACGTGTTAATTAAGGCTTAAGAGCGAAAACCTTTGGAAACCTCGCCCCTATACACTCTAGATCAATTGGTATGAGCAGAAGCACTTTTCTAAGTTAGTGTTTTTTTATCATATTTTCCACAATCATATAAACACAGTCTCATTCAATGGATATCTAGTCTTATACTATATGATGATATGCACTTGAAATTGAGTCAAGTTGACCCACCCCACCCCCAACCTATTTTATAATAAAATAATATAGTAATTTATAAAATCTTTTATAAATGAGAATTTTATAAATTAATCATTATTATTAATTTAAATATAATTAAAATTATTAAGGTTTAATTATAAATAAAATAATTATTCAATCAATAAAATTATAAAATTCTCATTTATAAAAGATTTTACAAATTATATTTTTTTATTATAAAATAGGTTGGGGGTGGGGAGGGGGTATGAGGAGGGGTATCTCGGTTAAGGGTGGGGAGGCGGGTTGGGAGGGGTATCTCGGTTAGAACAATTAATCTTATCACTTTGTAGTTATCTTCAATCATTTTCTCTTTATTTGTTTTCCCTGTCTTAGGTCAACTAGTAATTCTTAGTTTGAGTTTTTTTAATTGTGTCTTACATGCTGTAAGTTGATTGCATTTCAAATTTGGCAATTCTCGGCTTGATCTTTTCCTCAGACATTATCGAGTTTTTTGAGACAGAGTCTGAACTAATTGAAACTTAAATCATTTCAGCATTATTTTTGCTTTTTTATTTTAATTGTGATTATTACTCAATGACACTCATTTCCTGCTCTTCATCTAATATTAAAGGAGCTAATCTGGATTTATCCGGATAGTTCACCGTGAGTCTCATTTATTCTATGTAGTCAATATGGATTATGATCTCTTCAGAAGTACCCTCCGTCTGGATCTTCTCTTCAAGTATTAACAAGACAGCATACTTTTCCTTTTAACTTATTAGTTTCAAGAAGCTCGAAGTGAACAAATCTTTTTCAGTTGCTACCATAAATTTTACTTAGTATTCTCTGTATTCATCAATGAATTTGCTTATTAATTAAGCTTTAGTATTCCAATAGTACTCTCCCTTGCTTGGAATAAATAACTTTGATTAACTGTAATGAACTTAGATATATAAATAATACTAGTCTTTTATTCTGCTTATGGTTCTGAGAACTCTTAAGTTTGGGTTTGTTCTTCGTTCATGTATCAAAATTAACATTATGCTCAACACGAGATGATCTTTACTCATTATCAAGAAGTCATTGTACCTGAAGTCTAGTAACTTAGTACCTACTTACTTCTTTGATATAGTCATTGCCTGCAAGCTTGATCTTGCCTGGAGTATCTTGAGGTAACTTATGACTCTTGTCTAGTGTTTGCTACTTGCTGTAGGCGGACTAGAGCTTTTACTAGGTAGTAGAGGATTGGCTTGATTGATTTAAGGTTGCTATTAGGCTTATCTTAATGTTGCTATTGTGGATAATGACTAAAGTATAAGAAGTTTTGTCTCTTTCCTATTTAACAGGTTGGACTTAAATTGTTAATTTATTTTATTTACATTCTTAATTTTATTTGACCGTTAATATATTATTCCTAACTATTAAATCAGTAAAATTTAATAACAATTAAAATTAATAAATGAGAATCATTATTTCATTCATTATCCTCATTGACGTTTGTATAATTAACATAGTATTCTGTCAAATTCTCTTTTTTTCTTGAGATGTCCTGTTATTTTTCTACCTTATTATTAGCGTTATTATTGTTAAAATAGTACTTTTAATTTTAGAATGACTCTTTCTCTCTATTTTACCTACAAATTCTTCTAAATATGCTTATAATTTTAGATATCAATATATGTTTGCTTAATTCACTTTGGAAATATTTCCATAATCTTCCTTAATTTATATTGCATAAATAAATAATCTAACTTATTTATCTCTTAATCTCAATAAAAATGATTTCTGCCTATTTGACTAATATTAAGTCATTTATATTATATTTATCAGTAAATTTAGTTAAAGTTTTGTGATTAAACTTCTAAAATCTTTATTGCTATATTCTCCATCATTATTCCAGTCAGAACAATCTAAAATATGCTTTATATTTATAATTTTATTTAAATTCACTTTAATATTTGTTCATATTATTATTTATATAAAGCTACTACCCTTATTTATTTATGCTATCTAGAAGCAGCTCCAAGCTTTCAAAGTAATTATTCCGATTATGAAAAGTTTAATACTGCTATAACATGATTATATGAATAAGTTAATTCATAATTTATCTCGCTAGTCATTTGTATGCTTTTTACATTCATTTTTATCAATTAAAAGAAATGATTTTATTTATTTTATTATTTTATATAAACTATCATTTCTTGGCATTTATATGAGGATAAAATTACAATTTATAAGCTGCCTCAAGCATTTAGTTCAATGGCTGCTTATCCTTTGACATTTGCAAATTATAATTTTATCCTACCATAAAATGAGCCTGTTACTTAAAATATTTTCCTACTATCAATCGATTAATTCATCTGGTTTTCATTGAAACATCTTAATTATTTCATTTTGGAGCATTATTATTACTTTCTATATTATATTCAAACTATATTTTATAAATATTAATTGAATATTTTAGGTGTTCAATTGTGATTAAATCAAAAGCAAAACATCAATTAGTCCATTAGAGCCATTTTTATAATAATTAAAGAAGCATTTGAATTAATAATATTGTAAAACTATAACTTAAATGACAATTTATTATAATTAAATTTATCAATGATTTCACGCTATAAATCATTGTCAATTTAAATGCCTCTCTTATTTCACTTGATATTGCTTCTCCGTAAATTGAATCATACATTTTTTTAATAAGAAAATATTTAATCCTATCTTAGCCTTTTATTCGATTATTTTAAGATACTTAAAGATAGATTCATTAACTTTAAATTTAGTAAACTATCTTAAATCAATAGAATTCAAGTGCTTTTACAATCATTATAAAATATATTTAATTACAATGAAGCCATTTTTGATATTATATAATGAGTCCCTTTTATCATAATATTTGCATTTTAAAATTCATCCCTAAATTAATTAGCAAGAATATTATAAAACCTCAGTCAGTATTAATTTTCGGAATCTAAATAATATGTTTTTTAAATCTGATTTTTACAAGCACTCTCATTTTCTTGACAAATACTATCATTAATATCATCTAATATATCTCTTTTGATTTGAAATTTAAACTATAGTATATTTTTTATTGAATTAAGTAAATACGACTTTAACCAATCTATATATAGCTATATATAAATATAATTATTATTTAAATAAATTACAACTTTGTCATGAAGTATTTTTCATCATTATTGCCAATAGCTTCTTCAATTCTTAAGGCATTTATGATTTATAATAGGAAATTAATTAATTTTATCTGAAACTTAATATATATATAAAAAGGTATTCTAACTAATCAGGCGCAGGTGGACCAACAGCACTCACATAAAATGTAAGATTCAAAAAAGATATATTAAAAGTTTTTTTTTAGGGGTCCTACCTAGTAAGACCTGGGGTGTCAGCAGACTAGAGCTTCACAAGGCTACACTTGGAGGGGACAGGGGAGTGACTATGATGAAGATGAAGATGACGAGGAAGAAGAAGATGAAACTGCTTTTAATCGTGTTTCCATTTTTGATAAGATTAATAAGTATTAGAATTAAGTTTAATAGATTAATTATAAATTTAAAGTTTTCTTTTTATAAATTATAATTATTTGATAATAATTTTGTATGTAATTTGGATATGGTAATACTTATAAATCTTAGAAATATCTAAAAAGCATATCTAATACTTCCTTCATCAATGAATTAACCAAACAATATTATTCCAGTTTAATAATTTAATTGAAATTAATCGTAAATAAATTACATTCCTACATAAAATTTCTTTCTAAATTAAGAATTTTATATTTAACTTATCTCATTTGTGACACCATTAAATTTCAACGACATCTAACTATTCGTATATTTAACTATAATATTTGCTAATTAAAAAATAATGCACTAAATATGAAAACAAGTAACTCAAATATACTTAAGTTTAGCTAAACAAAATTTTTCATTAAATAAAAGCGTATTTAGAAAAAAATACAGAGAATTTTTTATGCTTAATGTCAATCTTTACAACCTATGATTCAAATATTGGCGAGCAAGTGAAGCCTACTAGCGTTCTTATGAGAGCAATGGCTCAAGAGGACCAGCTACCTCAAGATATTATCGAACTACAAAGTAGAACTATTTTTGTAAAGGTCACGGTATTTGTGAAACAATTTGCTTACGTGATGTCGTTTAGTCTCTGAGCATGTTTCATTGTGAGTTTCTATATATTTAAATCTTTGCATGCAAGAGTAGTTTACTTGAGCCTTCATGGGAGCATTGGCTTCCGCCGCCCAGCTACCTCAAGATATTATTGTACGACAAAGTAGAACTATTTTTGTAAAAGTCACGGTATTTGTGAAAGAATTTGCTTACGTGATGTCGTTTAGTCTCTGAGCATGTTTCATTATGAGTTTCTATATATTTAAATCTTTGCATGCAAGAGAAGTATACTTGAGCCTTCATGAAAGCATTGGCTCCCTCCGCAAAGCTACCTCAAGATATTATCGTAAGACAAAGTAGAACTATTTTTGTAAAAGTCACGGTATTTGTGAAACAATTTGCTAACGTGATGTCGTTTTGTCTCTGAGCATGTTTCATTGTGAGTTTCTTTATATTTAAATCTTTCCATGCAAGAGAAGTATACTTGAGACATAATGAAAGCATTGGCTCCCTCCGCAAAGCTACCTCAAGATATTATCGAACTACAAAGTTAAACTATTTTGGTAAAGTCACGGTATTTGTGAAACAATTTGCTTACGTGAGGTGGTTTTGTCTCTGAACATTTTTTTTTATGTTTTCCTATGATTTAAATGATGGCGGGAAAGAGAAGCATATTTGCGCCCTGATCCAATCAATGGCACCTTATGACTTGCTTTAGACCCAACAATATTCTCAAATTTGTTAATGGAGAATATACATATTGACTTGGAAAGTTATAAATAAATAGAAGTCATAACTTATATGATATGGAGAGATCAGATGATAAGGATATTGGAAGTACGGGAGTACTTATAACCCAATAAGAAGCTTTTATAAATGACTTACGTCAAGTAACAAAGAGCTGACTTTGACTTAAAACAATTGAGTATGATTTTACGAGCAAGATGAATATTTAAATGATAGAGTACCAAGGAGTATATAATATGACAGAATCAGAAAAATCTGGTTCATTCGAGTTATTGTACTTTCTGGTAATTATTCTTAGTATTTATTTTGCATTTTAATTACCTGATACTACTTACTACAGTAGATTTATTTAAATTAAAAGATGTTAAAATATATTTATATAATTATATTTATACTTTCTATAACTTACTTTAAGATTAACAATTACTTGACTTTATTTATTATTTATAAATTATCTTTTTTATTACAAATAAGATGATATCGAATCTTCTGGCTTCTCTTACGGGCTTTTATCATTCTTCTGAATCTAGTTGTTGCTTGACTTTATCATCGTACTGTAACTTGAATACTTTAGCTTTCTTCTTAAAGATATAGATAATGTGGGAGATTATCATGCTTGCATGTATGAGATTAATGAGTTTTCACTGATATCTTTTAAAATATTTAAATATATTCCTCAATTTATAAAATATTCTATTGAAAATTCAACATTACCCTATCAACTTTGAAATCTATCCCAATTACTGATTCCTCCATGGTAGTTTCTTTAGATTTACTGTAATAATAGTGTTAAATGAATCCGTTTCATTCTTTTGTATCCTCAAGCACAATTTACAAGCATACAACAACAAAATGTTATCTTTCTTTCTTCTTGTTTAATCACTTATTATAGTGAATCATAATTAAATAATTTCTTTTAAAAAGAACAATTCAATATTATGTGTCTGTCCTTTTAACTATTAATTATATTAATAATTTAAAATGTATTATAGTGTAGTGATTAATCGTATCCACCATTCATCAACTTAAGAAATGGATACAATAGCCTAATGTAAGACGATTTTCTCTTATTTAATGTATGATTATTCATTATTTTATTCTCGATGTTGGTCTAATTACTGTGTCTATACTAATTGATGAGGTTATTATGACTATTTTTTCTACAAATTAAGGATTTCTTGTATGTTTTACTACGATTAATTAAAAATTTCCACTAGAACTTAATTTAAATAGATCAATCGATTCCCTTAAGCAATAATGGATTTCTTTTTTACTTTCCTAAGGCTCCGTTGTAACTTATGTTAATTACAAAATCTTTCTAGAAGTCTCTTCTAAATTAAAAGGAGTCATTAATTATTTAACTATCATTTTATTCTCACTGTATTTTCAATTAATCTATATTTTTTTATGATGGTTCTGTATTATCATAGTAAATATATATTATAAATTAATTTATTTATAAATCTATAAATTTCGAAAGTTGTTTTACCTCTTGAGATTCTCAATTATCTTATTATTGGTTTCATCATCAACGCTTCACTCGACACTATTATTGAAAACATCATCAGCGTATAACTTGATCTTCCTCATGTCACTGCCTGTAAAAAATTCTTTAGCCAATAACTAAATTTTTAACCACTACAAATTAAATGTATTTAAATATAATTTATAAAGTTATGTTTTATGTCTTCAAAAATTTCTCATATCTTGGCAGGCTGCATTGAGTGTGCTTTAATTACTTAAAATAGTCTATTTAATCATTGTTTTAGGTGAAGGCATTTAACAGTTGAACGATATACAATTTGGGAAGATAGCTATAGCAGCCTAGACAAGGGTAATGGCTCTATTGAGGAAGATTTGCTTTTTGGGGAAGAGATTCGGTATTTATTTGTCATGAATGGAGATGGATTGAGCTGGAGATAAGTTGCAAAATCAGGCTTTAATAGCATGGAGATATCAATAAATCACGTAGATAACTCAAATTACTTTTAAATACTTTTTAAGAGATGGTGGTTGTTGGACTTATTTATTTTAAATAACTTGTTCTAAATATTAATGATAATAAATATAATGATTACACTCTTTTATAATAGAAATTGATAAATATCCATTTATAACAAATGTATATAAATTTGTGATTAATATGAAACCGTTTAAAAAAGAATAATCCACTATTTTCATGTAAATTTGGCTGAAAGAAAAGTACAATCTGTCAACATATACAATACTTTATTTGTTGATTTAAAAAATTCGTCAAATCTGCAAATAATATATTTATTAAAGTTTGTATATATATATATATTAATAAATAAAATCAATAGTTTAAATGAAGACTAAACTTAGTACCACATAATACCCAAATGGAACTTATGATACGAGCCCCCTCATGAAACAAGCTTCCTAAGTCAAGGAACTCAAACAACTATTCGTGATGTCGTGAAGATTAACAATAAAATAGCTTCTTCGAGCTAGGCTTGAATCAATAATTGACAGAGAACAAATTCTGAGTCACACATCAGTCACCAAGAAGATACCCTACTCAGTTCCTAACATTCGTTCATGGATGGACAACCTAGTAGATACAAGATCTATGGGAAGATTTTAAGACTTCACCTATTTACTATTGATGTCAGCTGACAACGATAACATTTTAACAGACTATACTAAGTTAGAAATCTTACATACAGTTTTCAATATCTTCCTATAAGACATTGCCATTATGTTAACCAAAGACTTAAAGACACTCTAAGGACTCTACATTGAAGACGTAGAGAGACTAGTCTTTAATACTTATCTGGTATTCCTTTTAAGCTGGATAAATCAAAATAAAAATGGTAAAAGTTGAGATGGGAGTCTTTTTATGCAAAAGAAATCCAGAGAAGACTTCCTAAAATTGCTCCAGTAAAAATTCTACTATTAAGTACCCCAATAATTCAATTCAATGGAAAGTACTAATATTGACACGTCACGACTTAACGATGACGTACTTGCCTCAACTAAGGCTATAAAGGAATCACTCCCTATTTAATAATAAATCATAGAGAGTAAAGATTTATTATGACTAATATTAAAAGTAATATTATATCAATTATAGCTAAAGATCAAAAGATTGAACAAACAGGCCGTAACCTTGGATTTCACTGATAACTCCACCTTAAGAAATCAATTACGGAACGTCAATTCTACAGCATGATCAAGCTGCTCAACCAAAGCATATCTGGTCTTAAATAGAAATACAATCCTTAATATAATAGCCTCAAATTGGTTGTTGACTTACTAAAGATTCCTTGGATATACCAACAGTCTCTATGTTGTGACTACATAATGATGACTAGAATCACAACAAAGCAATAGAGATATAAGGACCAAGGAAGCATAGTAGAAAATTTCGCAAATCTATTTCTACTGATGAAACTTAAAAAGACTACATACCAAAGGTCAACCTTCTGACATACTTCAGTAAGCTTAAAGATTAACTAATCTGGAACTTTATGACAATTTTATAAAGATTCAATGACTAAGACCAATATGCCTAAGTCTCATTAGTCTCAGTGATTCAAACAGAGTCAAACTAATTTAGGGGAAATTTATATATAATTGTTAACCTTAAAATAGACTCCTTCAAATAGCTCAAGAAGGACAACTAACAAGAGTAAATGTCAGATAAGGAGACTCTAAACTCAAATCATTAAGACATTAGTTATATAGTACAGTCTAAATCGAGAAATTTACAATAGGCCGACCCCCAGAGATGTGTACAACCGGTACGCGATGACAACGCTTCACACTGCAGCAGAATCGTTCAGTTCTCAGTGTACATCGATCTTTATTGATTAAATGATTAGAGGGTAACTAACCCCTCTAGTGATTAACATTGAGTGGCCTCTGAGCCATCGTTGTATTTTTTAATAAAAATAATAATAATAAATAAGTGAAATCTAGTAAAATTCGTATATACAAGAATCAATATTGATAGATATTTGATAAATCTCTTAATAAACAAAAGATCACATATGCAAAGTGTTAACTTCTTCTCTTATGCTTATTTTTACTCATTGTTTTTAAGCATAGGTCCTTATTTCTAAGAAATCTTTCTCTTTTAAATACATCATTTTAATTGTATCTTCAAATGTTTAATAACTTATAAATAAATTCCATAAGGAACTAATTATATTATGAGATTTAGCTAAGCAATCAATAATTTAATCTAATCACTTAATAATAATTAAATCAGCATTAATGTAAATATTTAATATCAGTTGCTTTAATTTTATTTATGAATATAAAGAGCTGAATTTATTATTAGTCAATTGAACTTATTAAAGAAAGGAGCAATCCCACTTAGATAATTATATTAAATAACATACCATTAGGTAATTAGGAAGATATTGCAGAATTAACTTGAATTTCAATAAATAAAAGGAAATAATCATCATAGAAATTCAATATCTATAACTAAACATTTCTATTCTAAATTTCAAGTGCTTTAAATCACATTCAGCCAAAATTATATATAAATATTTAGTTTATTATTTATTAAATCTTTTTTATCTATAAAAATCAATATATTGCTGATTTCATGCATAATATATAAGAATTAATAATATATTTCATAATCTAAAAATTAATTAAACTATATTTCTATATGCAAAAAGGACGGGTGAGGATTTAATTATTCAGAATATTAAATTAAAGGCATTTATTTGCTTGAATCTCCACTAGTCCAGTTAAAACTGAATGAAATTATACCTTATTTAATTAGCAATAGTAATTTTAATTAATTTACCAAAAGAGTTCTTGATATTTTTTCTAACTTTTATATAGAAATTATAGCGATTACAATAATAATATTAATAATAGTAATAATTAAATATTTAATTAACAAATAGAATAAGGTTGGACAATAAATTAAGCTAATACCATTGAACCGCATACCAATATAATAATTATCCAAGGCAAACCTAAACAGTTGTCCTCACCAAGAAAAGTATTTTCGACAAAATATTTATAGAAGTATGTTTGGAACACTCTATACATTACGACCTAAGCCATATCATTAGCATAATTATTGAAAAGAAATAGCATACTGAAAATTATAGATATAAAAAGAGCATGAAAATGCTGGTTAAATGCAATTTTCTTGATTTTTTTCTTGTATATACTTGATATTTAATAATTAAATGGTTAGATTTTATAATATTGTTCATCAGTTTTCTTTTGGGTTAACAAATTGTCATTTTAAAATCATTTTTAAGATGTCTAATGCTTAGATCAGATAAAAGCATTAAAATAATTGCAAATGTAAATTCATTATAATATAATAAGCTTTAAAAATGAGTGATAGTTTTCTAGCATCACTCTTGCGCTCTAAAACTAAGCTCTCTTTCTAGATATATTTGACAGCCATCAGCAGAATAGGAATGAGAAATAGATATCAGGAGGATTACTCAGCGGAGGATGATTACTACGAAAGAGAAATGACCATTCTAGAGACCAGACGTTGACCTCTCTCTCTTCCAGAAGATTTCAGACACAAATATTAAACTAAAAGGCCAGAGCACTGACTGGAATTCTTCAGCTTAGTTAAAGTATTCTCTCTACGAATTCAACTGTTACTATAGAGATTTCTTCTAATGGTGCAAGTATTTTGGAAAGATGCGGCGAAATCAATACAGCTTTAGAAAGAATTTACATAATAAGATACAGTTGCTCCTAAAGTACTAGCGACAAGACTACCTACTCCCAAAACTGATACTAGCCTAGCTTTGATGTTTTTGGCTTAGTTGATGTAAAAAATGACTGATTAGCGCTTTGAACTACTCAGCTTTTATAAATACCATCTCTTTAAATTGCATTAAATTACTATTCTAATTGCATTTATTTTGTAAATTACTCTATGCTAATAATTATACTCTTTTATATAATTAGTTTTACTGGTTAGTTTATTATTATATTAAATATAAGTATAAGTTAAGCTAAATTATAATGCATGATTCTTGGGGTTTAATTCTAAACAAGACTATTATCATTATATGAAATGTTTATGTTAATGTAAAATAAAATACAACAATGTCAGATTCATTTACAATTTTTGTGATTACTCTTAAACTCGTCAGAGTTCTAGATCTATAATAGTACTTTATCGCTTGATTCTTCCATATTCTGGCTATCGTCTTTACCTTCTACTTCTTTGTTGTTCTTATAGTAGTTATGGCCCTTATGATTTCATTGAGACATTTTAGTTTCTACGACATTTCTTGGTACTAGGTTATCTTGTCAACATCGTTGATACAATATTCATTAATGATATTTCGTAATTGTTATCTATTAACTCTGACTTATCAGCACTAAAGATCAATTGTAATTACATTATAATTTTTTTTAAAAAAAGTTTCTTCATCACTTTAATAACTTGAAGAGTAGAGATGAGTTCTATCTATATGCCATTTGTTTAAATGAAATATCATTTTATATTCTATCTTTCATTAGATGTATCAGGCAAGTTCGATGATTTGTGTTATTCAAGGTAAAATTGTGACAGACCATACTTTATCTTTACTCCCTATTTTCTTTATTTGTTCATTTAGATATTATAAGTCTCCCTCTTAGTAAATACTATGGGATGTTGTGTTGACCGTTAAATATACGATCAATTATATCAACGATTCTAAGCAATATTTCTTCATCTCTCAATGTGTTGAATAGTATATGGTCTGTACCAGACGCTTTGTTCTTTGTTAGTTTCTCTCGTTTTAGAGCTACAAGTACATCTTCTTCTTTATCACTTTATCTAAGTTTAAATTACTATTATAGCTGATCTATTATCTCGTAATCTATAGCTTAATACATTAATGCACTTAATACATTATTATATTATCAAAGCTTTTGATTTATGGATTTATTTCAAGACTAATTTGTTAATTTCTATAATATTTTATATCCATTGAAAGTTTCTTTTTAATATAAAGCTCTTTAAGTTTATCTTGTAAAGCTTTCTTTAGTATATCCGGTCTCAACGGATGTTGTTCTGATTCTTTTTGTCTATTCTTAAGATTCCGTTTTGCTATTTATTTCTGCTAGAATTCTTTTAATAATAATTTGAATGCAATTAAAAAGAGTTTGTATTCTTAAGAAGCTGACGTTCTTTCACTTTTTTCTATGTTACATTATTTTGAATCAAAGGTTATCTTCCTCTTGTGAACTGTGTTAACCATTCAATGGGATGTGTAAGTTAAAATTTACCATCATTATCCATTTGAAAACTTATGCGAAGTAAATTTCCTTCACACTTTAGATAAATTCTTGTTTTACTCTCACTAGCTAGCCGAATGTATTAATTAAGATGATCTATATAATATGACATTAGATTTTTAGGATATGTGTGTACTTTTCAATCTAGAGTTCCTCATTCTGGATGCTTTTATAGATCAAGATGTTTATCCCATGAGTCTTCCTTTCTTCTCAAGTGAGTCTTTGTTCATGTCTTAGGCCTTGGTTTTATATTTATTTTCTTTTGCTTCGTAAAAGCCACGATCGAATGACAATAAGTTAGATATTTTCTGGTATCCTGCAATCCGATGATCTGAGGTCTGTAGCTGGATATTGTTTTTTTAAGAGGTCTTATTAAGATCTCAATTAACTTTCTCAAGTTCCTAGACATGATCTTTAGAAGGGCATTCTTCACTCTTAAAGTATTGTAAATTTTACTAAGGCCCATTACAAATTAATATTTAGTTTTAAAATTTAGTTTGTAAATATGTGATTGATGACAAGTTAGATCATAAAACTAGAGGATTGATTTAAAGTTTTCATGAAAAAGCAAGAGATTAAAAACTTAAATTATAAAGACTTGCCCTAACATTGTCTTTAATTGCAGATCAGATTAATTTTAGGATCTTGGTATTTTTTCTCTCTAGGAATAAGAAGATAGTATAATCATAAAGAGAACAATGGTGTAAATAAATATTATACAATTTTTAAGAAAATTAATTGTAATTTTCTTAACTTATTACTTGTATAAATTCTAACAAATGAAATGGTTAAGTATTAAATTAAATATTATATAATACCGCATCCATTTTATCAAGTATTTAGACATCTTTCATTCTTTCGCAATAAAGAGTGTTCTAAGAGATAAAAGACATTATAAATATGAAGACAAATTGCTCTAAACAATTAGGAATCATATTTTTATTAATTTCTTAAGTGAACTACCTAAAATATTAAGATAACTAATAACCTAATGTTTTATATTCAAGGTTTCATTACCTCGACATTTATAATCAATTCTTTCTTTGTTTAACAATCCTCAATAATGATGATGATCAGTGGAATTAGCAAAATCGATGATGATATCCAGGTTATTTGAAATTGTTATTATTCTGGCTAATATTACACAGTCAACCAGTTACAAATTATATTTGCTTAATATTGTGAATTAATTGATATTTATAATTAGATCTGTGTTTGGGTTTATCTGCATGTTCAAAGGATAGTTTGATTTCAGGCTATATAAATGATTATTTTTCCATTATTTATTTAGAATATAAACAAAATGATAATCTGCAATACTTGTTGCCAGACTTATTAAAGAAATATATAAAAGAGCAGTATTTCTTGCATTAAATTTAAAGTAAAAAACATTTATAGATTTATTTAAACTTTAATATAAGTTATCATCTATTACTCTGATAGTAATTTATCATATAAAGCTTGAGTAAATTATAATATTTTTGCTTTTTGTGTTTATACCTTTAAATAGTTTGACACCTCATTAACTTAATTAACTAGTTTGATGATTATAATCAGCATCTTGATTATAAAACCTAGAAACTAATTAGGATCTTCAGTTTAAGTCTCACTTTTTATCTTAATCATATAAATAAAAATTAAATAAAAGCAATTTATTTAGAGGAATTAAATGGCTATTTTCATTATAAAGAAAGAACTCAAATGATTATGACAATAAATACATATGGTAAGGCCTTGAAACACAAATAAAGTAATACCTATTTCTTATTATTTGCTGGTCTCTGTGATAAATTTTAAATAAAGTGCTGTTAAAGTTCTTTGACTCAAATTGTAAATTCTCACAGAAATCGATTGAAGTAATTAAGATAAAGAATTGAAGGGTTAAATTTTGTAGAAGAAATTTTATGTTTAATTATAAATAAATAAACTTACTTACCTGTTTTTATTAAAAATTATGATAAACTATGTTTTAATATTCTCTATCTTAATATCACTTAGATAGAATCCTTGATATCAACTTAATAGCTTTTTATCATACTTTTAATTTAATATCGGTAAGATTCACATATTTTTTGTTTGATGTTTTAAATAATTATTAGCAACAATTAATGTTTTTAATTCTTGCTTTTAATATGTTCTGCTTCATATTAATTTTAATTTTGAGTTAATTTTATGGACTATTAAAATAAAGAATTTTTAACTATAAAATCAATTGTATTTATTTATAATACACTTATATCACAATTACATAGAATATTGATATAAAACTGCAATCTTCTCACTATAATAAATGATAATTATAATGGTAAAGATTATCATTTATTCAATTCTTAATGAAAATAGTATTATTAATAAAATTAAGATAAACAGTTTAAATATTTCTTATAATATATAAAATTGCTAGTTGTTATTATAAAGCCTCTTTTTAAATTTTTTATATCTCAAAATAGTAAAAATGCTCAATAACTAAACAGTACTGTATAACTAGTAAGATGCTATTCCTTACAAATTGTTTTCTCAACTTCTCTTTTCATATTAAGCTGCACCTACTTATTCATTCAGTTTTATTGATTACTTATACCTAGTTTTCTTCTAATCTCTAGTTTTTCACTTCTTATCTTCCTTGATTCTCTGAATTATTATGTTTATTCTCGGTAAGGGTTTAGAATAGTATGATTAGACAAATATTTCTGTTGTTTTCATCGAAAATTCTTTACAATATGCAGTTCTTGTGAATATGAATTATTTTTTTCAGCTGCATTCCTCAATTATATCTTTGAATTTCACCACATTAATCTTTATGGATTAGCTAAAATAGATATTTTTGGTAAATTGATTGACTAATCAACTTTGTATATTTCTTTTATTTATATTGATTTATTTATATTTTTAGGTACTCTACCGCATTTAGGTTGTTTTGCGGTAGAGTACCTTAATTATATTAATTAAAAAATATTTAAATTTAAATGCTATTATTTAGAATGTAGCATGCAGTTTTAGAAAAAAGTAATTTATATTTAAACAATAAATAATTAATTTTAATAAATAAAATATATTTAAATATAAAGTATGATATCTTAAGTTTTGTTGCAATATATAGGATCAACTTTAGTTTTTTCACTTATATCCAATTTATATATTTTTTATATTACTTTTTTCTAAAACTGCATGCTAGATTTAATAAAAGCATTTAAATTTAAATATTTTCATAATTAATATAATTAAGGTACTCTACCGCAAAACAGCTAAAATGCGGTAGAGTACCTAAAAATATAATAAAATTAATATAAATATAGAGAAATGAGCAAAGTTGATTTATTTGAATTAATTTACCAAAAATATGCTATTTTAGCTAATTAGTACATTTCTGCTCAGTTCTTCAGAACAAACTCATCCCATGCGTAAGCCTGTTAATCATGTTCGTATTTGTATTTTTAGTTGCGTTCTCAGTGTTTCTTTCATTCTTTCTCAAATTATATCTATCGTATTTTTCTTCAACATTAATATATGACTTCCCAATCTTCATTTTCATGAAACCTATCTTTCAGTTGAACATTAGATAGTGTCTCCACTTGCTTATAAAATCCTTGGAGAAGATAAGAAAGATTGGTTGCACAGCAAATTCCTAAACTAAATTGTTTATAATTAGTATTGCCCTCACTCAGAAGTCCTTTTGATCTGTTACTTGGTTTGTCACAGATTTCTTGGCAATCTTGTCAACTTTATAAGCTTACCTCAATTTTAACTATGCTATAATCTTGATCATTTTTTGGTATTTTTGAATCAAAGCTAAGCTTCCCAATTTATTTCTTGAGTTTAAAGTCTCTATAAATATCGTCTCATTAGTATTCATAGGATTGAATCATTTCTAAAGCCTTTTATACCACTTTGACAGGTTATTAAAATTATGATGCACTATACATCCTGACCTTTTCTTTAAAGGTAACCATTTTTTTCTCAGTATGTTTGCTTATATTCTCTCTTGTTGTATCATTCCTTTGTCATTCAGGACCATTGGTGGAATTATCATTTGTGAGAGCTTTTATTCACTTAACTGCTTCTATAAACTTAGTCTAAGAATTTATCTACAGTATTTTCAATAAGTAATTTCCTGGAATCATGTTTTCATGTTGCCAATCTTCTTTCATCTCTATCCAGGGGCTTTATTAACTTTCTAACCTCTTGTCCCATTCTCTGTTTCCTCTTCTCTTTACTTGTTAACTTTCGTGGAATCACTTCATTTAGGCTTTCTAGATCTTTTTCATGGTTTTAAGGCAACACATTTTTGTGATTATTCTCGTTTTTTTGAGGATCCGTTTCATTATTTTAAAATTAATCTTTTCAAAACGTAATCAGTTAATTCTGATAGACCTATTTTCCTACTATTTTACATTAATAAATATATTGAACATGGAGAGTTAATTCATGATATAATAAAAAATAGTGGGTATTACTACATCCCAGATAAATTTATGGCATCCAATATCTTCCTATTAAATAATATTTGCCTTAATAAATTTATATGATAGTATAATTCTTATTCTTTTAAAAAAACTATCGAATTAAAGTCTCAACTTGATTGCTACTATTATTTTAATCAAAATACTATATTAAACTTATTACTATAAATTAAGATAAAACCTTTTTTTGAATGCTCTATGACATATTTATATTATACTAGGAAATTATTGGGATCATATATACATAATAATATTGATAAAAACTTTATAACATAAGAAATATGTGATGAACATTAATTCATAGTTAAGAGCCCCTTGAATGATTTTTAATTTCTTCCCTTTTTATAATATGCTATATTAAATCATATTTTTTAAATAATGAAGGATATAATTAAAATAGAACAAATATTAAGTTATTATGATATAAATTTTCAATTTTAATTAATTACTTTATGTAGTTCTTAAATTTAATATTCTAAAATATGAGATAAATTGGTGATTAGAAATTAAATGATAAATGAATTAGAATTACAGAGTAAAATATTTCTAGCATATGATATTTAATTTAAACCTTTTTTACTCATCAAATGAAATCATTTGTAATTAAATTCATTATTTGTATTTTACTATTGAAATTAAAATATTATTTGAATTAAAAATTATTAAATCATTAACAATGATATAATCAGCTAAAGTACTTTGATAGTATTTGTAAAATTATATAAATTTAAAATCTATTTATACTTAGACCTCATATTTTAATCTTTAGTAAAACTGTGTAATTATTAATATAAGTTTTGACTATTTGATCAGAACTAATCGGTGATTTAAGGAATATATCTTTTAAAGTGATTATTTATGATTTCTTGTGTGTTTCCTCTAGATATTTTTAAAATTACCCTTTACAGTAATCATTTGTACTTTTAATTTTTCAAAATTTAATTATTTAAAGTTTGCAATCTATGTAATCATTTGTTTATAATAAACTTCTCAAGGTTTATATTTCTTATATACATATACTTTTAATTGAGCTGTTGTACCAATAGAATTTTATTATGATCATCCCTTATGAGTAAAATTTTAAACTTTATTTCTTTGATGCTTGGAAAATTAAATCTTTTCTATTAATATTATTAATTTTAATTTGTAGTGACAAGTAAATTTCCATGTGAATTATTACTTAATATCTCAACTTTATTCTTTCAAAGCCTTTTTATTATATCAGTTTAATTGCTAATGTAAAAAATTGTAAATCTTCATTATTTTTAGATTCAACATTACGAAAATATACATTGATGTTTAACTAAATTTTTCAATTATTTTAATGTAAAAATATTGTTTTTTAAAATACTTTGATGACAAATAGCTCTGAAAATAAAAGGTTAAATAGATATAATTGTAGATGCTGTAGACAATTTGATCTATTACTTTGCTTTATATTGTAATTTAGACTCTTCTTCATAAAAGTCATTATTGTTAAAATAGAATTGAATCGGGGAAATTGAAAAATAAATAAATAATTCAAATTCAAAGTATATCTAACTGCCACTAATTAGACTGTCTTGAAGATCAAACTTGAGAGTGGCCACTTACCGTTATGTTGCACAGAGTATCGGTTACAGTTTTCCCGCAATGTGTCTCGTAATCTCAAAGATAAAAGTCAGTTGACACATTTGACAGTAGATTATCTGAAATCTCCCGTGTATTATAGGGCGATTTGACAGTGTTGACACATTTGACACAAGATTTTTGTCAATTATCTGGATTTAACCTAATTAAATTAATTAAATTAAATTATGATTCTAATTAAATAAATATATATAATCAAACTGAAAGTTGATACATTTGACATATTTGACACATTTGACAGCTGTCAAATCCTAATCGTAAATTTCCAAAAAGTGATTAGAAGTGATTAGTATATTAAAACGCAAGATTATTAATTAGACTTTCCTAAATGGAGTGCACAGCTAAAGCTCTATCGCAGTATGCTCTGATAAGCGCGGGGTGGCTCTATTGCACATTGACTGATCTGGTTTCACCTGCGTATCTATAGTTACCGTAGTCCTCAGAAGGGATAGAGCCACAAACCCCACCGTCAGCTATTGTGATCGTTGGTTCTCCTCTTGAGCAAGTACTCTCTGTGTAAAGCATCTTCAAAGTTAGCGTAGAAACAAGCACCGTAAGGTACAGAAACGGCCGGAGGATGCTCTATCCCTTCTGAGGACTACGGTAACTATAGATACGCAGGTGAAACCAGATCAGTCAATGTGCAATAGAGCCACCCCGCGCTTATCAGAGCATACTGCGATAGAGCTTTAGCTGTGCACTCCATTTAGGAAAGTCTAATTAATAATCTTGCGTTTTAATATACTAATCACTTCTAATCACTTTTTGGAAATTTACGATTAGGATTTGACAGCTGTCAAATGTGTCAAATATGTCAAATGTATCAACTTTCAGTTTGATTATATATATTTATTTAATTAGAATCATAATTTAATTTAATTAATTTAATTAGGTTAAATCCAGATAATTGACAAAAATCTTGTGTCAAATGTGTCAACCTGTCAAATCGCCCTATAATACACGGGAGATTTCAGATAATCTACTGTCAAATGTGTCAACTGACTTTTATCTTTGAGATTACGAGACACATTGCGGGAAAACTGTAACCGATACTCTGTGCAACATAACGGTAAGTGGCCACTCTCAAGTTTGATCTTCAAGACAGTCTAATTAGTGGCAGTTAGATATACTTTGAATTTGAATTATTTATTTATTTTTCAATTTCCCCGATTCAATTCTATTTTAACAATAATATATGAATTTATATAATTAATTAGTAATTGTAGAATTTAAAGTGATTTAAAGAAAGATTTTAATTTTATAAGTTCATTTTAGCTTAAACTTGCCATTTTATTTATATACTAAACTATTGAACAATAAATCAGTATTAGATATATAATTGAAGCAAATATATGAGAATTTTGAATAAATATTAAGCATACAATATATAAATTAGATATATTGAAATATTAAAATACGCAAAAAGATATTACTTTAAAATTTTTTAACGATATTTATTATATCCTATACTAGTACTTTTACTTGTAAGATGAAATCTAAATGGATTAATGAATGAAATTATCTTTTATTAAACAGAATACTTGAAAAAATAAAAATAAATTAGCTCCAAGTTACACTATATTTAGATCAAGAATCAATATTTCAACAATTGAATTTAAACTAAGGAAATTTGTATAGTGAAAAATTATAAAATTATAATTCATGTTGCATTACATTATAATTCTCATACTAAAAGAATGAGTAAACTTTATTAAAAGGAAAAGTGTATCTTTGAGTTTACAGTATAATAAATATAAACACTAAAAAATTGAATAAATTTGAATTCATTTGATGATTAATAGTTTCCTTATTTTAATTCGTCAATGAATATATCAAATAATTAAAATAGATATTAGATTCCAAGATCAATTAAACAAAAAATTAAATTTTTAAATTAGATATTGGAAGTAAATCAAATTGATCAAATGTTTCGTTTCTTATTCACCTCAATTGTATCTGCAATATCTTACCATTTACACTTTTACTTTCTATTGATAATTCGCTGCTCAAGTTTCAGTTTAAGCCTACCATGTAAAACTTCAAAAGATAAAAAAATTGACGGAATTTTTTTAATTTTTATATATTTATGGGCATAACTGTTTTAAAAACATCTTTATTATAAATATGAATAATAATATTGAGTTATATTTGACACTGAATTCTAAATGCAATCTGAAATGAACAATTTATTCAAGCTTTGTTAAAAATAATTTGTATATTATACATATATTAGTTGATTTCTATCTCAAAATATGATCGTTTCCAAAATAGATTGTCAAATATTGATAAAATACAAAACATAGGTAAATTTATTATTTTAAAATATTAAAAAAAACTGGCCAAAATATAAATTTATGAATTAAATTTGCTTTAGTGCATAAAACATATTGAATAAAAGAAATTATTGTATTACAGTAAACAAGCTCTTTATTTTTAGTTAATATCTAAGCATATTTTACTCATGCTTAGTTACTTTTATTTTAAATTCAGTTGTACATAAGTGAAGATTAAATTACAGTGTTGAATTGATTTATATAGTAAACATTAATAGCTTATCATTTAAGACGTATATCTAAACCATTCGCAATTTAGACTTCCTAAATTTATATTGGTAAGAATAATCATAATTAAATTCAGCTATTTGCAATTTTGCTAATGTTTTTATATAGTATTTCGAACTAAAACATTTTGAATTGTTAACTTACATGATATTTATAGGTTATATTGAGGTTCTTTTGTCAAAAATATAAATGCTGTTATAAAATCAAGCTAAATTCATTTTAATTCTAATATAGAAAATGATAACTATATTACGTGATTTTAGAAATTATTACAATTTTTAATTTTTTAAAATTCATGCTTAATAATAATATCAAATATTTGTATTAGAAATATGTTAATTGTAATGAAATATTCTAAATTAGAAATATTTAGTTTTTAATAAGCTGGAGATAAAATAATAAATATATATAAATTAACTATTAAATAATAAATTAATACAGCGGCTTAGTCTTCAATATTTTCTTCAAAATAGTACATTTGGCAGTCATAGAAACAAAATCCTTGACAAATTGCCTCTTTTCGGTATGGATTTTTCTCAAAAATCATAATCATAACAAAAGAACAATACTTTACCAAAATGTTTATGTAAAAAATTCCAATAATTTATTTTATTTTACTATTATTTTTATGATATTTAAAACATAAAGTTTACAATTTTAAAGTAATTATAAAATTTAAAATATAGGAATTTTAAGCAGTCTAGCAAGATAAAGCCTTTCCTTTAATTAATCTTTATTAAGTGTATATTTATATTAATAATAATATGAGAAATAGAAGGATAATAAAAGTTTATTTTAATATTATATATTGAATTATATCTGTTAAAGGATTAATATAAAAATCAATAGTCTAATATTGTAACTTGAAATTTGTCATCTTTTTACATTATAAGCTTACAAGCTATTTTTCATCAACTCTATCATCATATTCTTTTATTTACTAATGAAGTACTGATAAGCCAATTAATCAATATAATGTGTGCTCAATCTTGCTTCTTCTTAGTTTTTATTCTTAGTTTATTGTGGATAAGTTATGAGTATATATAAACCCACATTTTAATCGTCGAGGTATTATTTTTCTAATATATCACTTTTTCATAATTATTATTGTTATTGTTAATTGCTAAAGATGTCTACCTGATCTCAAAAGAAGCTCACATCTGACGACTTAGAGGTGAAACAAAAGACTAAAAAACATCTCTAAAAAAACGAAAGAATAAAAAAAGATCAGTCTGAGGTGGTTGGCACACTGACCGGTCCAGGCAAGGGACATGCCCCCCAGGGACCACCCTGATAAAGGCCGCGCCCAGGCAGAGTCAGGGTCGAAGAGGCAAGTCGGGACATGGGACGAGATGACAAGGGACAAGACCCCCGGGAACACCCTATGAGAGGCACATAGGTCCAAAAGGCCAAAGTCGCTCCCCCTACTGAAGAAATACTGGACATCAAAATGAAAATGTACTGCAAGAAAATGTATTGGTTGTCAATTGGAAGATTTTTTCGCACCTTAAGTACTAACTACAACTAACTAATATATATATACGCTCAATAATAATAATAACAATAGCAAATTAACAATAACAATAATAATTATATATTTAATACTAGAGATCTTTATTTCTAGTTTTCCTATTCACCTTACCTTAAGTTATTCATCATCATCATCATATATCACTTTTTCGTATATCTAACACTTCTGCCATCTTCTTCATATTCTCTAATGCCATTTCTTCGTCTTAGGCAGTTAACTCTGCATCCTCTTCTATGTTTACCATTAGCATTGTCACTCTCGCTCTTAATCATCATTAACAAACTCAATTACTAGTTTCTCCTCTATTTTATTCACATATTAAAAGGCTGGAGGCTGGTCTTGACATTAGAATTACATGCATTTTTTAAAAAAAAAACAGTTTTGCTAAAAAAGGTTTACTGTTAAAAGCTTGAATGTATGCAGACAGTAATATCACTCGATTCTAAGTGAAATATATTTTGTGAAATGGTTTGTACAAATAAGACAAATAGATGAGATAAGTGATGATAATTACTTCAAATGACCACACTATGGCATAGAGTTAACCTTTATCACATTTCTTTGGAAACTGAAATGATTATTTTGATATCCTAAACAATATACTTTCAATTATTTCAAAGCCTCTCCCCTTTACCTATTGCGAATTCTTTTTCCTAATGTATGCAGTGGGATGCTTTTCATATATTCCCATTCTGTCTGGAGGAATTCAATAGTATGTAAGGATTACCAGGAAAAGCCAAGCAAAAATTCTCATTAGAAATTCTTTATTGCAGAATGGCACTCTGGCTTCACTCTTTATAAATCATCTCTAAGCTACTTGTTAGTTATTTATTTAACATAAAGATTTCCAATTTTTGAGTGAGTATCTATCTGCAAGTAACTATGATTAAGAATGCCATCTAAGGAAGCAATAAATACAAACCTTTTATCTTTTGTTCTTTCAGTCCTTGTGTGTTTAATGTCAATCTAAATTCAAATGGAGTTGCCATTTCATGCTCTTCTAACTTACTATACAGCAAAGTTCCACATAGTTACTTAAACACATATCTTCTTGCTGTTCAAAAAGTCACAAGTATTGTAGTTGCAAGAGATGGTATCCTGATCGTTGAATCCTTAATATACACTAAAGGAATATATCATCCTTTTAATAGTGTTACAGTAAAGAGCAAGAATGCCTCCGACTCCAATATTCTCTTGCCATACACTTATCCTCTTGGAGATCCTATTTCGAGTAATGGCTGGGTGGTGGCGAACCTAGATGCATGTTTACTTCTTATAACCCTACATTTATAGCTTAGCAAGATAAGTATCCATTTATTTCTGATAAGATTAAATAAAAATAAAATATAAATCATATCTCAATTAATTTGGTTGCTTTAAAATATTTCATTAAGCTTTTAAATATATATACTTTAATAATAGAATTGCATTAGTAATTAATATCTACAAAATTCTTTTTAAATAATCAAATTCTAATATATTGAAATACATTTATTAATTTAAATAAAGAAATTACCTATTTAAATTTAAATTAATTATTACTATCCTTTATTTAAATATAGAAACAGAGATATACAACAAATAAAATGCAATGTAAAAAAATACTTTCACTATTAAGAACAGATTGTCCATTAATAGCACATAGTACATTCGTTTATCAAAGTTGGTATTTATGTCATTTTAAAAGAATCCTAACTCAAAAATATGTTTATAAATTAATAAACAGTTTAGAGGCTGAGTTCTATGCATTTGTTTATAAAACAATTTATTTATTTGTATGTTCCTTATTTAAGTTTCAATAAATATGTAATACTAAGTAATAGATATAAGCACTTTATAACTTGAATATATTTAAATATTTACTTTAGTTTTGTGTTCTTAAATTTTCAAAGCAAAAGAATCATAATAGAATAAATATCAGTGCTTTTTAGTAATCACATACATAGGATTATAAGTAGATTTGAAATTGATCTTATTGCTTTTTACATAATTTTATTCAATATGAATATTAACACATATAGTGTCTCAAGTCTCTTGCAATCATTTGTAATTAAATTAATATATTTAAAACATTAATTATATAAACTATAATAATTTTTGAATGACCATAGTGTACCGTACCATTTCGTTTTAACTTCTGATCTTACCTTTAATAAGAGTTCATCAAATAAACTTAAAATGTCGCTTTGACTCCATTTATAAGATCATAGTAAAACCTGCCCTAAATTGTCTTCATTTATTCCATAAATTACTCCTAGAATTACTTATTGAGATATAATTAATATGATCAATATTAACTAATAACCATTAATTTGACTTTTCATTTTAACTATGTTGTTCAGCCTATTGTATTATAATTTAGTTTTATAGATTAATTTATAAGAATACCCCTGGTTAAATAAACATCTTTATAAGGAGCAATTTTCAACAACGCGAAGTACACAAGCGCACTGTTTTCTGATATTTACAATTAAGAAGAGCTAATCATTAGTAATAGTCTACAAAATCTTTTATAGCATTAAACTAAATTGCCACATTCATTATATTTAATATGAAAAAAAGAATAATTAAATAAATTTAGTTTACTAAAGATATTATAAGAATGTAAACTCTAAGAGAAAACTACACTTCAACAATAAATAAATGAAATGCAACATAAAGAAATACTTACTAATTATTTTATATATTATATCCTAGTAAAGTTAAGATTAAAGATCACAAAAATGATTAAGATATTAGGAATATATAAAAGAATGCTCATTTATTTAAATGGAGATATATGTGAGAAGAATATAAAAGGAAGTTTTATAACTATTATTATTATTATTATAATTTTAAGTTGATACTTGATCATCTATATTAAAATTTGGATAAAAATTGATGTAAAAGAATTAAATAAATTAAAATTTACACGATAAACCTCATTCTTAATTGATAAAGATAAATAATGATATTAAATATGTATTTATATTAAAGTATTCAATTGCTAGTTAGTTAAATTTTTAATAAGATTAAATATAATAAAAAATATCTAAAGCTTTAGCAAAGAAAATACAATCTTCATGCTTAATATACTTATAATCAATTAAAATTATGAGTTAAATGAAGTTATTATAAAATCTTCACACAAATAATATCAAAATTTACACCACTAGTATGACAAATTACTTTAATTTCCTCTTTAACAGGGAAATTCATAGTCATCATAAGAGGTCTTTGCATCCTTAAGATTAAATTCTTAATGTTTTTTTGAAAGAATACATGATGCAAGCTTGAGTAGTTATCTTGCCGCGATAGACTAAGTTTGATTATCAATATCATTTTGGTTCAATAGAATGAATATTATGGTAAAGGTTTTTGTATTAAAATATAGCGGTAACTATTTAATAACAAATTGTTACTGTATCAAGGAAAAGATCATTAAAAAAATTTATATAATATTTATTGATTTATTTGAGAGGATAAAAATAACTAATTACCTTTTATTATTATAACAATTTTAGATTAATATATATACTTGTATTTTTTACCTTAACTTTTTATGTAGGAATACTTTGAAATTTTAAATTTAGTTTATATAATTTAAATTTATTTCAAAATATTGTATTTTAATTCCAAATAAACAATATATTACAATTGATGGTACTGTTTTATAGCATCTCTACAGTGATATAATTTGATTTTAATTGAATTCAATTAATTTATTTTAATTATTCCCTTACCTTAAACTAAAGTTATCTCTCCAGTCATGTGATTGTAAAGTACCACCATTAATAAGCCAAGCTAATTTTCAATTATTTAAGGAATGATTTCAAGATTGTTCAATCTAAGCAACTCTAATTTCCTATATTTTGATTTATTAATAATTAATATACTAATTTCTAATGCATTTATTCCTACAATATTTTGAATTTTTAATAATCTGAGTGAAGATGCTGAACACCGAAACTAAAATAACCAGCAATAGTATCAAATTTTTCTCTTCCTAGATTGATTAAGTTGACCTAGAAATCTTAATCTTCCAGGTCCAGTCGTTTTAGCCTCCATAACTAATTCAGAATCAGTTATATTAATAAAAAAATCGAGAATATGAAATTTCTTAAATATTCAAAATTATTTAACTTAGTTGTAGATATAGTTTTTATAATTATTTATTAGAAATTTTTTGTAATTTTATTATTATAATTATTTTGGGACCAAGTAGTAAAAATATATTAATTTTGCTCTTGTTCCCAATTATTATTTTTAATGTTTAAATTATTTTAAACACTATTTTTAATTTAATTTATTATTTTAAAATGAAATTACTTTTTGTTTAAATGTTCATTTAGTTTATGCAATTTGATAATAGAGAATAGATTATCTACCTTCTACTAACTAAAATAAACAAACTTAAAATCTTTTATTCCTTAAAGTAAAGTATATTAATTTATATAATACATTTGATGAGTGAATAAATCTCATTTCATTTTGATTAAAATTCAATTTAATATATATCAGTAAAAACTTTGATAATATAGTTTTAAATTAATTAATTACAAATCTTAAATTATGAGGGAAAAATTATTTAAGTTTACTTATTATTTAAAACAAAAAATATAATACGAACTTGAATTATTTTTAATTATAATATATCAAATATTATAAATATCAATAAAATTATATAAAGTAATAATGCATAAATTTAATATTATAAAGTTTTTACTTTCTGAATTTTACCACTATTTAAACTTAATGTGACTACTTTGAATTGAAGCTTTAGTGACTGTTGGGTATCATTACCGATAAATCGAAATTTCAGGAGTGAAATATGAAGCAGTTGAAACCATATTATTGAGCCCTTCGATGAATTTAAAAGTGTAAAAAAGTATATAGATCGTGTTTTTCATGATATAAAATCGCGATGAGTTATGTTTAGCACAGTTTTGGGATAAAAGACGATGACTTTATTGAGATTCTTTGTGTGTAAGGCTGGAATTCTTATTTAATATTTAAGTAGAAGTTAATATTTTATGTAGACGCACTCCAAAACTTAAAATAGTGATTTTCGAGGTGTTCCCGAAGGGTACCCTAAACCGCATGTGGCTCTAGATATAGTACTAATTGACCATCTATTTTACGTGAATTCGAA
>ARYC01005607.1:0-19433 GCA_000711775.1 Oxytricha trifallax | reverse complement strand
GGGGTTTTGGGGTTTTGATTTTTATTGATTAAACATTTATAAAATATAATAACATTAAGAGATTTTGTCTATGTTTTTATAGATTATTTAATTTCCATTCTATCAATCAAAGGAATTTTTAAATTATTTATAGCTTTTTTTATAACTCTAATTGTTATATTATTCAATTTAAATCAAATTGTAGATTATTGATACTTTTAATGATTATTCTTTTAAATTTCCAAAAGAATTACTTCTATATTTTTATATATTAAACAATACAAAAGCAGAATAGTTTTTAATATCTTAATTATAAACTATTTTTCATTATAAATTATATTAAGTTTAAATGCTAATCTCTTTTTACAATTTTACTTATTTAAGAATCCATAATTTATTAATTATCAAAAATAAATTAAAAAATAGCAAAAAAAACATAATAAAAGTTGATAAATTCTAATTATACATCTTTAAGAAAATTTAATATTCTTAAACGAGATTAATAGTATGGCAAGTCTTATAGATATTTATTTAATTTATCAATTCATAAATAATTGTTTATGTATACTATAGATTATTTTTGCAATGATCAGAATTTATCTATTTATTTTAATCATTAAAATAAATACTTAAAAATAAATTGTTACATAAATTTAATTAAATAATCATCATGAGGTTGAAACTGTAATTTTCTAAATTTTAATAAAGCATAAATTGGACAGAAATTCCTATATTACACGGATATTTAAGACTTTTAAATTTGTAAGTTATCAGTCAAGTTTCATAAAGATCTTTTTCAACAAACAACCCATCAAATAAGAGCTGGACTAGTGGATAATTTACTTTTTATTATAAAAAAATTTAGGTTTACTCAAAACTAATTAAAAGGTTAGGAACTAAAATGGTAAGTCATGTAAAGAGAGTAGAGATTAATCTTAGATAAGGGATTTATGAAAATATAACAATAGGAAAATATAGTATTTTCTAAGTTTTTTAATATCTTGTAAATACTATTACAATTTTCAATATTTAATAAAATATGAGATAAAGAAGCATTAATTTGTCAGTATAAATTATATTAAAAAAACGATTAAATTTCCTTTTGAAAATTAACCTGGAGTAATTGCTAAAGTAATTTGTAACTATTAATATTAAATATATCTCCTTTTATTATCTGTGAAGAAAATAATAAATAATGATCTTAGATTTTATGAATAAATATAACAAAAGCACAAAATTAATTTCTGAATTAATTAGTAGTTTTATAAGAAGTTATCGATATGCATAATTTAAATTAAATTTATTGAAATGTCAAATAGATATTAGGTATAAAAATAATTTTTAATCAAATGCTTAAATGCATTTTTAAAATTAGTGAATTGAATTATTGTCATATTATTTAGATAAGAGTTGTTTTATTATATAAAAAAAGTTAAATAAATCCTAATTTAAAATAATTGAATTAAAAATAAATAAATATATACCTGACATATCTAATTAAAATAAAATAAAATCTAATAAATTAGATAGATTTTTTTAAAATAAATAATTAATTATAAAGAATTTCACAATATTAAATTAGACTTATAATAAAAAATTTAACTAATTTTTAGATAATAAATATTTACTTCTATCTCTGTGATTAAAATATTTCTAATAGATTGTCATTTTTTTATCTTTAGGAACTTATATTTCCTAAATCAAATCCTTGGTATATATTTTTGAATTAATATAGAGAATAAATTAATAAACTAAAGGATTAGTCCGACAGTTTTAGTTTGTTAATTGAATTAAATACAATATAGTAAAATTAAATATTTTCTTATTTTAGAAGCATAAATAATTTAAAATTCCGAAATTTTCATATCTTAGATCAATAAGTTGACAATGAAAAATTAATATATTTAAACAGTAAAATTTATAGATATGCATGAATAGCTAATTTAATTTTGATATAAAGATAAAACTTATATAACAATAAGAATTTTTATTATTTTTAAGGTAAATAAAAGTAAAATAAATTATTTAATTTGCTCTGAAGATCTCTATTAAAATAATCTAATTTTTGAATAAATTTTAGCCGCATTTAATTTTAAGTTCATTTCTAAATCAGTTGCTCAAATAATTTGCACAAAATTAATTTTATCCAAATTTTATAATCAAACAAAAAGGTCAATTTAAAAATGATGTTTTGTAAGTTGCTTTGCTCTATTATGTTTAATTTTAAATTAATTAACTGCTTTATAATTATTAAGAATTAATGTTGAGTATCAAGTAAATAAAATTTTTGGGTATTGTCATCTGTAAGTCTAGGTATTTATGATTTCACTAGATCAAATATGAGGAAAGTTTTTAAATTTTATAAGTTTGTTAAACTTAGTATTTTATTTTTTTTACCATTTATTTGTGGCAAAGTTACTTATAAAATGATTGGAAAGACTATTATGAATTGCTTTAATCATTTATATTAAATAAAAAAGAATTAAAATTTTTAGGAATATTAATACTAAAAAAATACTTAAACTTCATTTGAAAAACATGACAGATTTTTTTGATAGAATTTGATCTCTTCATTTAAAATTAATAAAATATTCTTATAAATTAATTGGCTTTATGCTTTCTAAAAAAATCGAAATCCTTATGAAAAATGATTCGTCTATATTAAAATAATAAATTTTAATTAATTTTTAATAAAATAAAAGAGTTGTTATAATTTCAAATGTAAATTAATTAAAATATAATTAGCTTTAAAAATGAGTAATAGTTTTTAAAAACACGCCTGCTTCTTCAAAGCATGTTCTCTTTCTATAGATTTTTGACATCCATCATCAGAATTGGAGTGAGAAATAGATATCAGTGGGATTACTCAGTGATGGATGACTACTACGAAAGAGAGAATTTCTATGAGAAATTTACCTCACCCTCTTCCTGAAGATTTCAGACTCAAAACTTACGCAAAAACGCCAGATCAGTCTCTGGAATTCCTCAAATGTCTTGAGGTATTCTCTATAGGAATGTTACTGTAACTACAGAGATTTCCTCTAATGGTACAAGTATTTTGGAAAGATGCAGGAAAATCAAGACAGTTTTAGAAAGAATTTCCATAATAAGATACAGTTGCTCCTAAAGCACTAATGGCAAGACTACTTACTACCAAAACTGATACTAGCTTAGCAATGGTATTTTTGTCTTGGTTGATGTAAGAAATAGCTGATAAGCACTTTAAGCTTCTCAGCATGTTATTATTATCGACACAGAATTGATTCAGAATTTCAACTTCAAACTAGGACTACAGCAGCACAAAATAGTGGCAGGTAAGTTATTTAAAAAAATTGTGGGAAATTAAATATAATTATTGTAATTTAGGAGATACTTATGAATTACCTAATGGATATAAGTAGGAATCAAATGAAGCAAGATCATATATTAAACACAAAAATTCTCAAAAAAGTAGAAAATTACAAAGAAAACAAGCATGTATGAATTTCAAACTAATATAGTTAACGTTAGCCATTTTTGATATGTAATAAATCAAATTAGAAAAAATTTTTAATATTCAAATCTAATATGAATAAACATTCCTTAATATTGCATTAAATTAATAATCTTGTTACAAATATTGTATTAGTCACCTTATACTTATTCTTTTAAATCTAAACTTATTTTCAAATTTAAACTATCAATGTTAATTTTTTTTAACTTGTAATATTACTTAAAAATTTTCTTTATTGTATAGTATAGATTAAAATTGCTTAATAGCCATTAGATATCTAGGAAAAAATACTAGTTCTTGTTTTTATACAATAAATTTATAGAAAATTTCCCATTTATCACTATTTAATAAAATTAAAATTGTAATATTTCACTAAAAAAAAAATTCTTGACTTTTAATTAATAAACAATATCATTATTGAATAATAAACATATATGATAACTTATTAAATTACATTTCCCAACCAAACTTCTTTATTGACTTCAAGTAATTATGATCTTGATAAAATAAGATCTGCTTTCTCTTTAGGCACCGATTATTTTATAAAATATTGAGTTTTATTTCGATCGATAATGAGGTATAACAAATAACTGTAAATCTTCCTTAATATAATATAAAAAAATCTATGACTTTCTAAATTTATCTGTGACCCTCTGATATTATATTTCATTACCTCACTTATATAAATAATTTGACATTATTACCTCTTAATCTTAAGTTTAAGACAAAGCAAAGAATAGGCAGCTACTTACTTACATTAACTAATAATTCATAATTAATTTTAAGAAAATAAATTAAAAAATGTATTTAAAATAAACTAAAAAGCAAATATATATTTGTAATTAATAAAAGTTCCTGTAAATTTCTTGAGTGATACAAAAGCTGGGTATAACATAGGTTTATTTGGAGGAGGGTCTAAGTCGGTGCAAAAAAATTTTCAAAATCCTAAGTCGGTGCAAAATTTTTTCTCAAAAACATCAAAATCCCTAAGTCGGTGCATGATCAATTTTTGACATTATTGATATATGTTATCATCCTACCCCACATAAAAAGTATCACTATTAACTAAAATTTATGTCTCAGCTTCTGAATCGAACTCCTTCATTAAATTTCGATCATAGGACACTTATTATATTATTACAAAAATATTTTTTCTCTGTGACAGATATTTGTTTAAGTAAAATCAAAAATTTTATTTCATATTTTAATATCTAATTAGTCAGTAAGCAACATAAATTTTGGATTAAGTACATCATAATTATTCGCTAAACTTAATGTTGTCTGGAATTAATATAAAAATCATTAACTCAATTAAATGTCTTTTTTTTAATACACTAATCAATGTGTACGAATTTTTAATTCCAGACAACATTAAGTTTAGCGAATAATTATGATGTACTTAATCCAAAATTTATGTTGCGTACTGACTAATTATATATAATAAATATGAAAGAATATTTTATTATTTTACTTAGACAAATTTCTTCCACATAGAAAAAATATTTTTTAATAATATTATAAGTGTCCTATGATCAAAATTTCATGAAGGAGTTCGATTCAGAAGCTGAGACATAAATTTAAGTTAATAATGATACTTTTTATGCGGGTAGGATAATAAAATTTATCAATAATGTCAAAAATTGATCATGCACCGACTTAGGGATTTTGATGTTTTTGCGAAAAAAAATTTTGCACCAACTTAGGATTTTGAAAAAATTTTTGCACCGACTTAGACCCCCCCCCAATGTTTTTTAACTTTTCAATGATATTTAATCTCATCCAATTTATTAAAAAGCATGATAATATTATCAGATAAATTATAAATTATTAAAATCTCAAAACTAAGGATTAAAAAGAAAATATGATATATTTAAATAATATAAAAATAATTGTCTTTCAAGTCTTTCCTAAAGTATATTGATTAAAAAACTAAATTGTCCTATTCAAATTTTATATTTTTTTTATTGATGTCTCTGTAACCGTTTTTTATTTCTTTTGAAAAGTAATACATAAATATTACAAGAAATCATTAATATTTCTATCAATCTAATTAATATATTATTTTTTATTAAGTATTGTTTGAATATAAATATATTTAAACAAATGAATAAATCATAAATCATATACTTTGTCATATATATTTTATTAAATTAGTGCACATTTATATATCTTGATTATTGCTAAAATTAATTTTAATTTCATCAAACACTATCATATAAAATCTAATTTTAATAATTTTTTTAATGAATATAACTGTTTTGTAAAACAAATAAATAAGAATTTTCTAATAATATAAAAATTATTATTGCTACGACTAAAGATGGACTTAGAAGCAACTAAATTAATGGGCGCAGATAGTGCGAAGGATATGGCCTCATGACCAAGCTAGCTGCTAGCTCTAAAGAGCCTAGTTTCATTTCTTAGGTGGCACTGTAAAAACAAGATAAGCTGGTGAAGTTAAGTGGATTGATGACGAAGCTCTTTACGATATCTACTTCAGAATTCTAAAATCCTCACTCCAACCTGTCTGATCTTAACCACTTTATCTCAGCTAGTACCTTAAAATACCTGCTGCTTCACATTCCCAGTTCATTTGAACTCCGATCTCAAAAAAAATACTAACGGTAATTTACAGCTACCACTACACTATTGGAGGCAGGGGAATTGCCCTCCAAGATAAATCCTGAATGGCTATAGGGACCTAAGAAACTAGCTGCCGTAAGTCCAATGAAGCCCGTAAATATTAGATATACTAAACCTAATCAACTAATCAAGGTTTAAACAAAGATATTCAATAGTAGACAATAAATGTAAAAATGATTACATAATAAGTTCTAAAAGTTAATTTTAGTTTTATTTTACCTTTCAGTTAATGCTTTAAATATATAATAATTTTATAGTTGAATACTAAATTTATAATTATATCAAAAATAATTGGCAGAAATTTAATAGTAGAGATAAATTAAAATAAAAATTATAAATTTGATTTTTTATATTTCTCCAAATTTTTTTAATTATCCGAATATTCATTTCAATGCTTTTATTATAAATATTAAACCTCTCAACTTATTTATATTATTTATATAAATTTTTACTTTAAAAATATAAAATCTAATGTTATTTAGTGGCAATAAAAATTTGTTGTAACGCACAACTTAAATTCCCTCTAAGTTTAAAAACAGAGAGAAAGATTACGACGATAAATTGGTCGAATCTTATCAAAATCTGGAATTGCTTTCAAGTAAATTTGATTAAGATCTGCAAAAGTACTAATAAAATGACTATAGAAATTACAAAAATTAAATTGACTCATATGATTCTAAGCCAAAATAATTTCAGAGTAATCATTCAAGTCATGTAGTTTAATCCAGTAAAGTTCAAGAAAAAGAAGTTACCAATTCTTGCAATAGGCAAACCAAAATAGACATTTAAGAACCAATTACTTCAGACTTAAAGAGATTTCCCAGGTAGAGAGGCAGACCAAAGAAATAACAAAAGTTGTTTGCAAATTAGCACATAGGTTCAAAGTTTCTTAATCCTGAGAGCTACATAATGGACGATGAAAATATAATAATTCCCTCGACTCGTAGAAACTCAAATTATGAATAAGACTACTTAAATTAGTAAAATTCTTAGAAATACTCGACTGAGGATATTTTACAGCATAGAATATAGCAGGAGTTAGCTATGTACAAAGATGAATAGAAATTAGAACTTAAGAATAGTTAAGAAGATTGTGTGTAAGATATACCAAGTCTCAGAGAGAGACTTTTACTGGCAAAAAGTGAATTTAAATCAGAAAATATTATGAATGCAATTTAAGAGAGCAGTGATGAAATTTCAAATAAATTCACTATAGAAGATTAGATAAAAAAAAATTATCAACTTGAAAATTAAAGCAATATACCAATATTAAAGATACCAAAGCATTAAAATTAAAGTCATACAGTTGAAGCAATATTAAATTCTGAGGATCAAAATATTCATCGATCAGGTAAGACACTTTAGAAAATACAAACTCTAAATCAAATTCTTCAGGGTTAAAAATAGAGTGTCGTAATTTAGAATCCAAAATAGTTAAATTTTGCTAATCGCAATTCAATAATTCCTTCAAATAACGAGCAATAATACGATGAATACGATTTTGATTCAATTCTAAAGAGATTAAAGTAGGACGATATTCATCAAGATAGAGATAGAAGTAGTTCTTCCGGTTCTTCACAATGGAATTCAGATGAGGAGGGTGTTAAAATTTAAAAGTAAAAAAGAGGGAGACCTCCAAAAAACAAAATTAAGAGTAGTACAGAAAGTTTTTCAAATAAACCTTCATCTACAATAGAAAAAATTGTTCCTTATAAAATTGAAAACTTTCAATAGTTTGTCAAGAAATCTCAAGAGATTAGGGATGATGTGAATGGACTCAATAAAGATTTTTTAACTGTAGGAGAGATATTTAAAAAATTATCAACAAAAATCAGAGGGTATTTGACTTATCACATGAAAAAATGCGAATAGGAATTTTATCAAAATTAAATGGGTTAGTAAAAACAATACAATTGGAGAGAACAGGCTTTATCAACCAGGGTAAGCTTTGTGAAATGGAATAATTATCAAAAAAGGTGAATTTAATGAGAGAGTTAATGAGTAAAATTCTCATTAATGAAATTCAAAATAAAGATGAAAGTTCTAAAATGATTGTTGAAGCCCAATAAAACCATGTTGAGCTATAAAATTAAACAAATTTGGAGTCTATCGATATGGATAGTGAATTATAAGCTGCTTTATCAAAATTAGATGCTGCAAATAACAAATTTGCTGAGCTAGAAGAAATTTAACCATAAGTTCCAACTTATTGGCATCATTCAAAAGAACCAATTGAATAATTAACAAATGATATATTTGCTATTAAAGGAATAACATATGACACAACTGATATTGTAAGATTTAAGCTTAACACTCAAAATAAAATGGAAATTGAGAGAATTTCAACAATAAACTAATTTATCAAGAAAGTCACTTTGCATGAAGACAGATTATTTGGAGACAATAAACTGTATAATTTAAATAACGGGTGTTTGATTCAAGAATTCCCAGACCCACATTACTTGACTTCTGGTGCACCAATAAATGAAAATGTTATTTTAATGGGATGTTATAAACTTAAATTTAGAGTCTTGGTTTGGAATGGCCAAAAATATATTGAATAAGGTGTGCATTAACTCACTCATACACATGACAGTTTTGTTTTATAATTAGAAAGAGACAAGTATAATGATGGTTTGTAGTTTTACTTCAGATATAACGAAGACGTGTTTAAACTCAGATTGTAAAGTCTGTAGTTAATTAAGGAAGCTCAAAAAGAATTGCTTTACTCTTGTCGAAAAGGAAGAATCTTTGAGTATAAATAGCTTGGCAAGAATCTTTTACTAACTTGTGATAAATCTTGTGCGCAATTACTTAACGCAGAGACTAAATAATCTCTATTTAGGTGTAATATGAACAGCAATCCTAAGAGAGTATGCATTCCCAGAGATTTCGACCTTGATTAGAATTCCTTTATTTTTTCTTATGATTTTCAGACAAAGTATCACGATGTCCTGTCAAAATAAGAAAAAACTTTCAAATAACTATAGTCTTACTCGCTATTTCATGGAGTTATTGAAGTCAGTCTCCCAGAAGGCTAGGAGCATGATCCAAGCTACAAATATATTATTGGTAGAGATAAAGATAAGAGGATAATGTATCTTAAAGTTAGAGTTCATAAGTTATGAAATAATATTAAAAATTAATGCTTAATTAAATTTAAATAAAATTAATTAAATTTAATCGATTTTATTATTTAAATTTACCATATTATATTTTTTAAAATAACTGCAAATTCAGAATTTTATTTTACTTTAAAATCATTACTACTTATAAAATATTAGTAAATATGTGTTTTTATATTTAATTTATTAATTAAATCAAATGAAATGTAAATCTAAAAGTAAATTTAATTATATCCTACAAATAAATTAAATAATTTAAGTCTTTACTATTCCATAATGTTTGGTATTTCTGAATTTGTTAATTTATTTAGCATTTTTTGTCAAGATTGGAAATTAAGTACAAAATGTTGAGTTTATATGAATAAAAATTGTAATCGAAAAACTATGAGTAAATAAGTATTTAATTCAATTTAAATTTATTTGAAGCATTATCATATTTAGGTGGATAATATCAATTAAAGTTATTGTTTGTTCAAAAAATTTATGATAATTTTAAGTATGTAAAAAAGATATTCTCCATAATATTGAAAAAGCTAAAAATGATATTTATTTTAATTCTAATTATTTAATATGGAATATATACTCATTAATTAATTGAAAATTTTTCCTTAATAAATTAAATTTACCAGAATTAATTAATAAGAACAATTGATTACTCATTTTTAAAAGCTCCAGATGTGAATATCATTTATCTAAATGTATAATTTTTGATGTGAATATAGAGAATGATATAGTAAAAGATGGATGTATAAATATATAGAGAAGAATCAAATTGATATATGAAAACAGTTGTGATATTTTTGAAATTTTAGAAAATAAATTTTTTATATTCTACTTTGGTAAAGATAATGCGTAACTAAGCATGATAGATAATTTGCATATCTTTGTTAATATTATTTTGCAATAATAAGTTAGTTAGGGCTCTTTTACTTTGCTTTAAATGTTATTATTAGATGGAATTTTGAATTGGTATTAATTATTTGGATTAGTGGTTATCTGTGTAGACTTTTTGGAAATCCAATAGAGAATTCCTATAGTCAGGAGTGGAATTCTAGTAACTGCTTCTTAAAGTCTCTCTTCTCCAGCCCTTTAACAAAAATCCAATCATTTTTCAATTTGAAGTATTTCGCTACTTCTTGCTTTGACTGAAATATTATTTTAAACTGGCATTCGTTTTAGGTACTGGATCATCAAGATTATCTTACTAAAAATAAAAGAATGTTAGTATTTTATGTATAAATAGAAAAAAAGCAATACCTTATCATCCTTTTTTTAGTGGGTTGTTTCTTAGATGACATTTTAATTTTTTATCGTATTATATTATTTTATTAAAAACAAAGAAAAAATCAATGAAAAACAATAATTTTTTTTAATTTAAATAAAATCAGATTATTGACTTAAACTACATTTAATTTTTAAAATTAAAATATTTTAATTATTATTCAATATACGATAAACAAAACTAAATATCCTCTATGTATCAACAATAATCTTTTTTTATAATAGCAAAATCCATAAAATATTCAGTTCATATATTGAACCAACTCTTTTGAATATTTAAATCAACCTAAACTTAATTTTATTAATATAAAATTTAATAATCTTATTTTATATTTATATTTTTTTAAGAATAAAATTAATTTTAACCAATTAATTCTACATGGACAAAGTAAAAAGTTAAAAAATGTTGTTAAAAAGAAGAAATACAACAAAACGGCATTAGTGATAGATCACATCCCGACTGTGACCTAGAATCCCAAGATTTCTTTAGAGACCTCGCTATAATGGAAGTGGAGGCTGAATTCAAGGATTTAGATGCCAACTATACAAAACTCTTTAATTAATTCAGGACAAAATATAAAGACTAAGAATTAAGCGTGAGCAACACTAAAGAAGGGGAATTGGATTTTGAAGACGAAAGAGAGTAGTAAATGAGCTATTATCATAAGCAAAATAAAAAGAGCAAGAAGTTCAGATTAATGCTAAAAGCTCTAACTGTAGAGAAATTAGACAAAGACTGCCCAGATATATTTGACATGGATTTATTCAAGGAGGCTACATTTGAGAAATAGCTTGAAATGTTCAGATTTATGGGGATTTAATGCAATAAAGTCACAGAGGATGCTCATTTATTTCAACATGACATGAAACCAGTACTTAAAGATTTCAAGGACACAATTGACTTGGTTTAATTTTAGAGCAAAAATTTAGTCAAGAATATTGAAAATACATTAAAATAAATCGATCCAGAGGTAAAAGAACTAGATCCTCAAATTATGGAGTTTGTTTTTAAAACTTATAGTAAAATTAGATTTTTGTAAAAACCTATGCCTATGTTTAAAGACCTCTTTCTAAACATAAATAAAGCGAAATAAAATATCAAATCAACCTGTGGGGAATTAATCATTTCTATTTCTAGTATGTAAGATTTAAAACTTAGAGACAGAGATTTCACTCAGCATTACGAAGAAATAGGAGAAGGCTACATCATTTTAAATGACAGAACTAAAAATACTTTCCTTAATAAAATTGACAGTAGCAAAAACGAGTACAAAGAATTGCTTGCTTTTGAAAGAGAAATAAAAATGGTTTTTATTCATGACAATAAACTCATAACAAATGCAGGAATTTTTTCATTAGACTCACTTTAGCCAATTTAAATTTTATAAGAGTAGGAACTTCTGTCAGCTTGTATCAGAGTAAATAAAAAGCAAGTTATAGGTTTTTAAATGTATCATGCAACTTTAGTTTTATTAGAATGGCAATAAAATCATTATGAAATCATGTTTAAACAGCAAATGTTTAAGGAGAGATATTCTTAATTATCACAGATAAAATAAAATCCATTCATAAACAATGATTGCGAGTTCTATGCATTACTTAACTCACAGACTATTATTCACTTCAAGATTGATTTAAGCTAAGAAAACAATCAAGTTTCAATTATAGAAAGAAACGATTGCATTTACTCCAAAGGATCAGTTGAAATAGTAGACTTCATATTCCTAGATAAGTACAATATCTTAGTGCTTCACAGAGATCAATCAGTAATATACTCTCTAAATAAGAAACTCGATAGGAAATTTATGAAATTTAAATTCGATCAGAAATTCTTGAGACTCATACCAGATTTCGGCATTAGAGAAATGATTGGGTTAATATCATTGAAAAATAATCACACTTTGTAAGTGGCTGATATTTGCAAAATTGGGGTCAGAGGCTAACTAGAATTGCCAGAAGAATATATGATTATGGGGCCTATAAATGAAAATCAAGGCAGCTACTCTAAGAGCGAGAATATCAAGATGTTAATAGCAGATAGGAAAAGAAGACATTTACTTATTGCTCATGTTAATATTTTATGATAAAATATACTTTATTAAAATGAAATATCTTATTTAGTAAAAAATTTAATTAAAAAATGAATTTCAAATCTAAATCATAATTTAATTTTAAACCTTAATTATTCTATTTGGCATCATTATTTAAACTTACTTAATAATTAATTAAATTACACAATTAAGGACTATTGATTTTGGTAAGCGAAACTTTTAAATTATTCAAGCAAATAAATTTTTGTGCAATAAAATTTATTCAAAAAACCTTGTAGATATTTTACATGTTCTTAACCTTAAAATTTAAAATATATAATTAAAATTAAATTGCATTTTTTAACTTATTTTAGTATGTTTATTTTATAAATTTCAACACATTATCTTAATTAAAATAGAATATTGTAATTTTTATTGAAACATTTTAATTTTAAGTGAAATATAATAAAAATAGCTATTTATTAATGAATTTTGAATAAAACTAATGCACTTTAAATCATATTTATAATCATAAGTTTTTGAATAAATTATATAAAAATTAAAATTATATTTAATCTGATAGATTTATAGAGTTATTACTCTTCCAATAAAATATTATACTTTAAAATATTCTGAATTATTTTTATTTTTAATCGATAAATCATAATCGTTATAAGCTTTCTTACTATATAAAAATAAATAGTTTTTATATTATAGTGACATATTAATTATGTTATATAATCTTTATTTACTTCCAATATTTATATATTTGCATCAATTTAGTAAATTGAATCTGAAGAAATAGATAAATTAAAAAAAAACAATTATATAAGGGATCTTCTTGATTAAATGAATATTTAAATTAATGTTATTTTATTATTAAGTAGAACAAGAGGTTTATTAACTTATAATAAATTTATTAATATTATATGAGTGATTAATTTGAAAAAATTAGACTTGACAAATAATCAAATTTCTTTGATGATTTGCAGTCATCTTTGCAAAAAAATAATTTCAATAATAAAAGTGACGAAAGCAATGATGAGATGTCTGATGATGACGAAACTTAAAATAAGCCAAAATAAATGTAAAGTTCAATGAAAAACCCTTATTTCGAAATGGATTAATAAATCAAGTAGGAATAGCAAAAAGTTAAACAATAAAACTTGAAAATTATTGATAAAATCCAAGAAAGTGAGCAGATAATTGACCCTAATAAAGTCGTCTATGAAAAATCATCAGGTTAAGAGAGAAGAAATACGAATTATAGAATGTCATAAGAAGATATGAAAAAAATGAGAAGAGATTTAAATTAAAAGTAGATTGGCAATGAAAAAATGGCTTCTAGGTATATGCCTCTGCCTAAATCTCCTGTTACCATTAAATCTAGATTGTTTAATATGAGAGGGCTATTTGATTTGAAAATTCTAGAGAGACTCAATGCCATAGTTTATGATGGCACATAAGTCAAGAAGGAATTCGATAAAATATAAAATAACTTAATGGCTCACGTTAGGGAATGCTCGCTGGCTTCTGAAAATATTGTTTAGCAATTAGAGCTAAAATTAAATCCAAAATTAAACAAAGAAGACTTTTATGAGTCAGACGATTCACATTAGATTCAAGAGATAATCAATTAATTTTATGAAAAACATCAGTCTTCAATTGAAACTATGGAATATAATTTAAAATTAATTAGACAAGCTCTTCTATAGGCAGATAATCTCAAGTTAGAGAAGAAGGAAATTGATTTGAATTTGCAATATAAAATAGAAGTTGTAAATGTAAAATTAGAACTACCGTGCGGCTATAATGATGTTGTTGGAAAATTAGACGATTATACATTAGCTTTAAGTATGGGAGAAGACATTACAGATTTAGTGTAATTTACTAAATCAGAAATCGACTCTAAAGTAGTATAAATTCAAAATCTTCTTTCTATTAAAGAAAAAATCAACATGGTCCTGGTTCATGAAGAGAGAATCATTTGTGATAGATTTGTTTATAAAAGCAAGAATTTCGAGTTAATTTAGTAATTAGAGCACGAATCACCTTTTTAAAGTGGAGTGGCTCTAAACAGAAATTGTTTTATGAGTGGCCATATGAATTCAGCAAAGTTGGCAATTTGGAGATGGAATGGTGAGCATTATTAATTAATTTCAAAACATGCTTTTATGAGTGGAGCGCATAAACACAAAGTTTGTCAGTTAGAAAAAGATCCATATTCAAGCGGAAATTCAGTGATTATGCTTACTAGCAATACTTTAATTTAGCATATCAATACTATAATGAGTCAACTGAATTTGCCTAATCTAGAAGAAGAGTTTTAGTCAAAGATTTGCATTTGTTACAAGCTTTCAAGATACTCTCAAATGAACACATTTTAGTAATTATGAAGCAGGCAGTATCAATCTACAGTTTACTAACAAATAGAACAATTAGAACTTTTCATTATAATGGATTGCTGTCTAAGAGAATTATATCTCCAGCTAACTTCAACTATGAATCAAATGCTTTACTTTATTTGCTGGAAGATGGAAAAATGAAATTATTAGATTTGCTTAATGTTGGTTACAAATGCAGCTTAGACTCAGTCATTACTCATCATGTTGGAACTACTGTGAAACTATTAGAACAAAAGCCAAAGAATCCTGAGGAACAATTTGAGCAGGAGGAAGCTTAGAGAAGAGAGAAGGGATTCTTTTAGGGTATGAATATTTTAGGCATATTTAGAAATCAATAAGGATATATAGGCAATTCGATCATCAAAATTGAAAATATTTGACTTTAATAAAAACATTTAATACTTTAAAAAGAAGGTTATGGCTAAATCTATTAAATTATTTTAATTATATTCTTTAAAATTTTACTTATTCATTAAAAAAAAGAACTACATTTGAGGGAATAGAAATACTAATATATATATGTAATTAACCAAAAATTTAGTTTTTTAATTTTCTATACTTTTAATTTAAGACATTATTTTACTTTATTACAATTTTTTGAGAGTTCAAGAGTGATTAAAAATCATTATTATATAATTTTAATTTAAATTATTATTATTTCTAAAATAATTTACATATTTAATAAATTAATAAGATAAAGAATCTTTTTAACATTTATTTAAATTATAATTATTTAATTTCACTTAACTTTTGAATAAAAATATAAAGCTAATCTCAGAGCATCAAAATTGAAGGGTGTCTCATCTTCCTTTTTGATAATCAGGTGCTATTGCAAAATGTCAAATAATAGCTAATTATTGCTATTTTTATGATTTGTGAGGTAATTAGTCAAATTCTCCTTCATTTTTGACTAATCACCATTAATAATTGAGGTAAATTCTGTTTCACTTGTTATGAGTTCTAAAATTAAAAGCATCAATTGAGTTAAATCGTTGTTAAATTTCAAATTTGTCTAATTTTAGTTTTCTTTGCAATCAGTTGTATTAGCAGCATGATTGTAATTCGCAAAGAAAACTTCTAGTTTTGGACTAGATTTGATCATGATAGTTTCAGTTTTCAAGCCGTTATATATAATTTTGTGGGCATGCAATTCTTTTAGTGATTCTATGACATTCATTAAGATTTTAAAAATGAGTTACTTCTAACTTCTATCCTCCTTTAGTATTTACTTGAAATTTGAGTAGTATCCCCTGGTCACTGTAGTTATATGCCCATCGCTTAACTTCAAGCCATATAGTTGATTCTGATGTTCAAAGTTATTTACTCTGAAATGTAGCAAATATTTCAGGTTATTCAAGAATTAAGTCTTTGATTCTGCGTTTTATTTCAAGTCAGAGGCTTGGAAGCTAGTGAACAATCTAAAATCAGCATAGAGTTGCTTCTCTAACTCTGGGTTGTCATTTATTAAAATGTAATGCTTCCTGCATTCTTCAATGTATAGTTTGAGGGTATTCAGATTTTAATTTACTTCAACTGGTTCAACTTGTATATCTCTATGTTTTGGACCTCTCTTGCGTCTTTTTCCAAGTTAGGTTTGTTTCTTTAACTATTGGAAAGTTAGCTTGTTTTGTTGCTTAATAAGTAACTATAAAACAATGATTAAAAATTTAATTTAAAATTCTTACCTTGATTGAAATTCCAACTTCTTTTAATTGATTCTCATCATGATACTTATTGAAATGATGTATAAATTCAGTTCGATTTGAACTTGGCTCCAGTTGACAATTATTTATTGGGCATTTATAAATCCCATCAATCCTTAGAAACTTCAAGAATTTAGCTTCTCATTTCAACCTGTGTCTATACTGACACACTCTAAATTGAATTGGGTCTCTAACTTTCTTACAAGTGTCGCATTCTATCAAATATTTTGGTCTTTTACGTTGCTCAGGGGTTTCACCAAATTACAGACACCACTTAGTAAACTTTTCATCTGTGGGGTCATACTCTGGCACTCCTTCCAATGTGTTGTGTCGCTTCTTTTTTTACTTGATGTACACAGCTTACTCGGTCTGCTGGTTCTTTGGTTGCATAAATTGTCTTTGATTTATTTATAAATTATAATTATAGAGATATGCTTAATATTTATATTAACGTTGAATATTTAAATTTAACTATTATTATATATTATCAATAAATATTAAAATATAAAAATAATGTAAATTAATAATTCAAAATACTCTAATAGTTGATTAAATTAAAGATTATTAATTTGATTAACATTATCATTTTATGTTTATGAGCTGAAAGTGATATTATAATTAAAGCAATTATTATTCGTTATAATTTACTTTAAAAAATGAGTTTGATAGAATTTTGTTATTATACTTTGATAAAACTTTATGTAATTATATAGAGAAATATTGATTAATTTTACTAATTTTTAACTATATAAAATTGTTTAAACAATTTGCTGAAAAAGTATATATAAATTTGTAATACGATAAAATAAAAATTAAAATAAATTTTAACATTTAGAATTAATTTAACTATTTATATTAAAATATTCGATCAAAGATAGCAGAATTGAAATTTATTATATATTTGCTATTATTATATTTCAAAATAAGAAATTTAAGCTTTCTGATTATTTAGAGATCTAATAATTTTTCTTTTATATTTATTATTACATATAGATAAAAATAGCAAAATAATAAACTTCTAAAAGTGAATTATTATTATTTAATAAAAATGAAATAATATCCTATATAAATTTATATTAGTAAACTAAACAAATTAATATATGTAAATTATGAATCAAGCAATTAATAATTATACTATAATTTTAATTCATTACATAGATCCCAACAACACAGCTAATTGACCGTTCTTAACTTTAATAATGCATGAAAATTTTTCTCTGTTCTCAAAATCATCGCCATTCCCAAGACTAACTTAGCATAGTGGCAACCCCTATATAACTTGATGTTTATACTTATTTTTATAGCCACTTTTCATAATGTCAGCCACCTAGAAATACCCGTCCCTTGTGAGTACCACACCAACTGCGAATTGTGCAATGTTAAAGTTTAAATTGTATAAAATTGGGCCATTATAGTCTATTGGAATTTGATGAATAGGGGGTTCTGGCACATCTATTTCGTAAATGTGGATTGCTTGTTCACGTTGTACAAGTAAATAATCTGCAGAGATAAATTTGTAGTCTTTTATCAACTTCTTAGAGTTTCTCGTACTGCCTATGACGCTTGTCTCTTAGTGCAGGATACCTCCTATTTATATGTGGATATAAAAAATTATAGTGCTTAGTTAGTAAGACATGTTAATTTCATCAATGAATTTGTTATACTTCATATTGAAAGTGTGATGATTCATCATTCCTCTATGGCATCTTAACTTCTAAATTTCATGTATGTATTTCCATTCCAAGCAAATATTTCACATTTTCCATATGATTCATGCCCCACTGCCAATAAGTTACCTTTTAATGGTGTGATTCCTGTAATTAGTTCATACCTATCTAATGCACATATTTACACGCCATCCAAATTGAAAACTCTCTCATCGATGATTATTCTATCTTCATGCATAGCAGTCACTGTGAAGTCTTGCCTATAAGTGAATAAACTTTAAGCTTAAATATGATTTTCAATTTCATTAAGAGCAACAACTTCCAAAATAGTTTTCTCTGCATTTTCTAATAAATAAAATCTGTCATCGTAAGTATGAACTTTTTCCACTTGTCTCAATCCTACTGGTATTTTCAATTCTTTAATGTAGTGATCAAATTTCAATTCAACTTCATTTTTATTGGCACTTATGAAAGATTACTTCTCTATTTACTCAAGCAGGGAACTAATGTTAGAAATTTAGTCTTTTAATTGATTTAGTTTGGGCATATGCATTCTTTGATATTTTAAAACTTCTGGCTAATCTTGCTCTATTAAATTAAACTAATTTTTCTCCTCTGGGTTATAAGTAGTTATAACAGAATTGCTTGATTTTGACTTTATTTTACTCTAAATTATTTTACATTCTAACCCTTTGATAATATTTGAGATTTGCAAATGAGAGTTCTTAGTAAATTCCTTTAAATTTATATACGATTTTTCCAAGATTGAATCTATCATTTTAATGTCATTCAATAAATGTTGAGACAAATTTACCATTTCAAAGTGAGCACCCTTATTCATGAATTCTGTAGAAGTTTTCATTGATTAGTATTAATGAAGAGATTTAGCTGGATCATTAATAATTGGAGGAGGTGCTTCTTTCAAATTTGCATAGTCTTTATGAAAGAATTAAGGGAGCTTATAGTCATGTTTCTTTTTAATTTACTTTTTCTTTCTGTAAAGTGTTCTGGTTTTAATGGGATCTAATAATTGTTTATGTCTAATTTCCTCCTCAAAAAGTGAGTTCTAAAAGATTGGACTTTTGGATTACTTTTTTTATTATTACT